>PVJA010005146.1:0-80962 GCA_004027025.1 Myocastor coypus | reverse complement strand
AATAAATAAATAAATAAATAAATAAATAAAATAAGAAAGATTTCTTCAGGCCCTTAGGTTTATTTATTCTCTTGACTCACTAAATAGATAAATAAATTCACCTATATATGAGGAAATCATAGATTTTTTTTAGCACTCGTCTCCAGCTACTGAGATGCCACAGATTCAGTATGAAACTAACACATTTCATTTGCTTTTTAGCGCAGTGGATGAATACAAAGAGATATTCAGTGCAGATTTGATAGGGTCCTCTGGTAACATAACACTTAGGTAAATTTTGCCATAGCAAAGTCGTGATCTTAGAACTTTTACCCTCTTGCAAGGTGACTGCTGCCTTGTGCTGTGACCATCAGACTGATGATGCATTTCTTTGGGACTTTCACAGTTCCCAGAACACGACTAGAAAATTGCGAAGAAGAATTTTTCCCTTGCACACAAACCTGGTCATCCAGGTGAACCAATTTTCTCTTTGTAAATCAGCACATTTGCAAATGTTTCATTAGCTCTGGCCTAGATAGCTCTGTAACAAATGCATTTGCTGTGTGGTGCGGATGGTGCACCAGCACAAGCAGCTCCTGAGGTTCCATTAATTATACAGGGAGAATGAAGGGCCTGCTTAAATGGAACCATAGAAAATCCATTTGGGGGTGCATGTCCGTGGAAAACAAGGGCACCCCAGCTTGAGAATAATTCAATAAACTAGTCATCCTTTTCCGGCTCCACAGTCAGGACCCTGAATTAGTCACCATTTATTTTATTCACCTAATATTTATTGAGCACACAGCAAAAAAGATGAGTACTGGGGATAAAATAGTGAACAAATAGTTTTAGCATGTGCCCTCATTGAACTAATTTGAGAAGCTAACGATAATAACATATTCACAAAACACAGCGTGGAATTATTGCATGGATCTGAAGACATGAAAGCAGACAGAGGTGGGGGAATGTAGTAAGCCAGCCAAGACAGGGAGGGGAAATTTGTCAAGGGAAAATGATGACCATAAAGCTTAAGTCTAAGGGGTGAGTGAGATTGGGGAGAGGAGGGAGAGTTACATTCCTGATATGAAGGTATATGCGCAATATTTAACAATGAGTATTACAAAAATCCAGAAGCAGCACAATAATATGATAAAGAAGCAGAAAAAGACCCAGCAGCTACCCTATGCAAGACCTTTAAATCTCTGAAAATTTTGATGTTCTTTGCTCAAAGAAGGGTATGGCTGAATAAGAATGAAAAGAATACAAAAACCCAGGCAGAAACCTTCACTCATAGGTGGAATGCTGAAAGCATTTATTGAATCTTGTCTGTATTCTACGAGGTCAACAAAAGGCAAAATTCTCCATGAAAGGCCATACTGTAAATATTTTAGGTTTTATCAGACCCTTAGGAGGTTTTTCTTGTATTTATTTTTCAACTCTTTAAAACATAAAACCACTCCTACCTCAAGGATAGTATAAAATAAGGCTAAGGGCAAAGTTTGTGTCCAAACCTGTGCTATGATTTGCAAAGCCCTGTACAATCCAGAAACTCCAAGAGGGCACAGATAAACATATATCTTCTCTACTCCAGAATATTCAGGGTCATTTCAACAACAAACACATAGGTGATATTTACAACACACAACTAATTTATTTTCATTATTAGCTAATCTAATTATTGACTCAAATGTTTTCACTGTTCAACACATATTATGGCAAAAACAGAGCTGCTGATATCATCACTGTCATTTTTACTGCCAGCGTTGCCTTTGCTGCTCTTATTCATATGTTGTGGACAGAAACAGATAGAAAATTTTGCTCATAATCAGAGTTAGTAAGGAACATCGTGCAGATTTAAGTGAAGCCTGCAAATTCCTAACCCTAGCCTCTTCGTGCTGGTCATTCTCCATTCCTGGTGAACAAGGGATGAACAATATGTGATATAAAAACACAACCTACTATTTTAAGAGAAATATGCCATTCAAGAGACACAGCTGTTCCACGTGGCCTGTCAGACCGACCTCCCCATCCTCCTATTCCACTGAGCCGTGGGGGAGCGACTTCCGGCACCATGCAGACTGCAAATGCAACCTCCACCTTCTTCGGACCCATCCCTCCCATGTAGGTCAAAGGGAGGTAATCAGTCAGATCTTAAATGAACTAAATTACATACACACTCCCAATATAATGTCAGCAGAGCTATACATAAAGTTCATTCTTACAGTGTAAAATACAAATTCATTAGTTAAAAAAAAATTGTCAGCTGCTAAATATCACTACCCAGTATTAGTGTTTCTAACTGTACTTCTGTAAATACAACAGTTAAAACTGCCTTAACCATATAATCTCTTTTGGGTAATAATTACACTAAAGGTATAATTGCAGCAAGCTCTGCACCAAAGGTCAGAGGACAACGTTCTACACAATGACAATGAAAAGAAACAAAATGCAGTCCTAGAACCCAAAGCAACCCCCCCAAAAAATGCAGGAAACATTAGTATAGAAGAAAATGGGAATCACACAGCTGAAACCTCTGAATTAATAGCGTCTGAAGTAAAGAAACAACTACAGAAAGGTATAGAGGAAATCAGAGCAGAAATAATCTCTGAAGCAAAAAACAAAACCTCTGAATTAACAGCATCTGAATTAGAGAAACAATTGCAAATAGGTATAGAAGAAATCAAATCAGAAATAATCTCTGAAGTAAAAAAAGAACACTCTGAATTAATAGCATCTGAAGTAAAGAGACAACTGCAAAATGTTAGAGAGGAAATGAGATCAGGAATAATTTCTGAAGTTAAAAAAGGATAACTATAATGAAAGAATTAATAACTGCTTCTTAAGAAGACATTGATACAAAATTGAAAGAGATAAGAAAAACTTTGGACTCCATGAATGAGCAACATAGGAAAGAAATAGATTGCACGAGGCAGACACAAAGAGACATCAACTTAAAACCACAGAGACAAGCTGGCAAAGCCACCTGAATGAAAGTGAAGACCGAGTTTCAGATCTTCAAGACATTGTTGCAGTTAGTGAAAAAGTAAACGAAAGGATATATATATATATATATATATATATATATATATATATATATATATTGGTCTTTTTGAGACAGGGTCTTGCTATGCAGTTAAGGCTGACCTTGAGCTCACTTTTGTAGCTCAGGCTGGTCTCGAACTCGCACCAATCCTCCTGCCTCAGCCTGCCAAGTGCTGGGATTACAGGCGTGAGCCACCATGCCCGGCTACGAAAGGATCTTTTAAAAGCAGCTAAGATGCAGGAAAAAATAATTCAGCATCTACAAGACAATATAAAGATGAACAACGTGTAATTAGTAAGTATCAAGGAGAAAAAAGGAGATAATATAAATGATATAAAAATATAGGCAGAAGAGCAGAAAACTTACCAAATATAAGGAAACAATTTGGCAGTCAAGTAACTGAACCACGTAGAACTCCAAAAACATCAACCAATTAAAAACACAGACATGTAATAGTCAAGATCCATGAAATCCAGCAGAAAAATAACATGCTAAAAGCTGCTAGAGAAAAGAAACAGGTCACATTTAAAGAAACCCATCAGAATAATGGCAGATTTCTTTTCACAAACCATAAAGTCAAGAGTATGGAGCAGAGTTCCTCAAGTTCATAATGAAAACAAATTCCAATGCACACTGTTTTAACCTGCAAAAGTCTCTTTCAATTGAAACACTTCCATGACAAAGAACAACTAAAGAATATCTCGATGACAAAGCAAACCCTACACAAACTACTAAAAGATATTCTAGAGAAGGATCAAAATAACCAGAACTCCACAAATGAGAAGGAAGGAACCAACACAAGATGAACAATTAAATGCAGGAAACAAAGGGGTAACCAACAACAGGTAAATAACATGGCAAGCACAAATCAATACATCTCAATATAACCATCAATGTAAATGGTCTCAATTCACCAATTAAAAGAAATAGACTGGGGCAAGCAAGATGGCTCAGATGTCTAAAGCACCTGATTAGGCAAGCTTAGGCAACATCAGGGAGCATGGTTTAGTCCCCAGCACCACATGCTGTGTGAGCCCCACTGCCAGGGCAGGGTATATATATATATATTAGGAAGGAAAGCCCAATAATATACTGTATACAAGAAACACACCTAATTCATGAAGAAATTCATAGACTGAAAGTCAAAAGAATGAAAACAATACTACATGACCCAGCACATCAGAAAAAAGCCAGGGTAGCAATCCTATTCTCAGATAGGCTCAAATTTAAACCAAGAATGATCAAACGAGATAAAGAAGGCCACTACATACTAGTTAGGGGGAAAATTCAAGATGAAGAGGTAACACTCATGAATATGTATGCACCCAACATGGGAGCAGCAAGTTATATAAGACAAACCTTAATGGACATGAAAAATCTAATATCCAATATGACAAGATTCACAGGAGACCTTACACCCAATTATCCAAAAAAGATAGGTCAAGCAGACAAAAAATTATCAAAGAAGTAGCAGAACTGAACCAGAACTTGGAACAACTGGACTTAGTGGGTGTATATAGAACGTTCCACCCAGCAACTTCTGAGTACACATTTTTTTTCAGCTGCTCATGGGACATTTTCTAAAATAGACCACATAGGTCATGCTTCCATATGTGCAAAAAAACAGAAATTATCTTATGCATTTTATCTGATGACACTGCAATGATACTGGAAACAAATGACCAAAGAAACCACAAAAACCCAGAAACACACAGAAATTAAATAGAACTCTCCTCAGCAACCAATGTGTTACAGATAAATTTAAACAAGAAATTAAGCAATATCTACAATTTAATGAAAATTCAAACACAAATTGTCAGAATTTATGGTATATTATGAAAACAGATCTTGGAGGAAAATTTATAGCTCAGAATACACACATTGAAAACCAAATGTTAACAGATAAATATTCTAGGGTTGTGCCTCAGTCATCTAGAAAAGGAAGAGTAGACCCAACCAAAGTCCTAAGATGAGAGAGGTAATTATAAATATTAGAGCTGAAATTAATTCAATCCAGATGAAGAAAACAATACAAAGAATTAGCGAATCAAAAAGCTGGTTTGTTGAAAAATGAAATAAAATCGATATACTCTTAGCTAACCTTATCAAATAGAGGAAAGAAAAAACTCAATTTTAAGCAATAAGAAATGAAAAAGCAAAATTAATACAGGCCCAGTGGAGATTCAGAAGATCATTCATAACTATTTTGAGAATCTGTACTCTCACAGAATTGAAAGCACAAATGAAATGGACAGATTCCCAGAAAGGTACAAATTACAAAACCTAAATGAAACCATGAAATCAAGAAGAGCATGGAACAGAGCTCTTCAAGTCCTCCATGAAAATTAATTCCAGCGTAGACTAATATACCCCGAAAAATTTTCTTTAAAGTTTGATGGAGAAGTAAAATACTTACAGGACAATGAACAAATAAGGAATTTCATGATAACAAAGCCAACACTACACAGAATACTAAAAGATACTCTAGAGAGGGACCAATATGACAATGTTGACAAATGAGAATAGAAAGAACCAACCTAACAGGAAAAAACAATTAAACACAGGGAATAACGGAGTAACCAACAGCAAGTAAACAACATGTGAAGTATAAATCAAACATCTTAATTATAACCATCAATGTAAATGGTCTCAATTCACCAATTAAAAGAAATACAGTGGCACAGTGGATTAGTCCAAGTCCTGAGGGATTCACCACTGAATTCCACAAGAAATTTACAAAAGGTATAATCTCAATACTCCTCAAACTCTTCAACGAAATTGAAAACAATCATCCCAAAATCATTTCAATTCATAACAAGTACTATGTTGACACTCAAACCAGAGAAGAATGCATCTAAAAAAGGAGAAATACAGGCCAATCTCTCTCATGAACATAGATGCAAAACTCCTCAATAAAATCTTTGCAAATAGAATACAGCAAATCACTAATAAGATAGTACACCTTAACCAGGCAGAATTGATCCCAGTGATGCAAGGATGGTTCAATATATAGAAAACTATAAATGTAATACGATATCAATAGAGGCACATCCTTAAAGCACATGATGATCCCAATTGATTCAGAAAAGGCTTTAACAAAGTCCAACACTCATGCATGTTCAAGGAACTACAGCTAATTAAAATATATAATCTCTACCTCAGTCTGATAAAAGCCATCTATGACAATCAAATGGATAACATAATTCAAAATGGGGAAAAACCGAGGTCCTATAATCTTAGATCTGGTACAAGACAAGTATATCCTCTATCACCACCCCTATTCAATATAGTTCTGGAATGATTAGCAACAGCCATTAGACAAGAGGACAAATAAAAGAAGTAAGAATAGGTAAAGAAGAAGGTACACTATCGTTATTTGCAGATGGCATGATAGTCTACCTGTAAGACCCAAACAACTCCAACAAGAAGCTACTAGAACTAATTCATAAATTCAGTAGCATAACAGGATACAAAGTCAACGCCCAAAAGTTAATAGCATTCCTCAACACAGATAACAAACACGTTGAGAAGGAAATTAGAGAAACAATATCTTTTACAGTAGCATCACAGAAAATGAAATTCCTATGAATTAACCTAACTAAGCAGTAGATGATCTTTTCAATGAAAACTACAGTACTTTAAAGGAGAGAGAGAGAGAGAGAGAGAGAGAGAGAGAGACAGAGAGAGAGAGAGAGACAGAGACAGAGAGAGACAGGGAGACAGAGAGAGAGACAGAGAGATCTTAGAGGATTTTAAAAATTGAAAGAGATTCCCTGCTCCTGGATGGGTAGAGCCAACATTGTAGAGATCACCATACTTCCTAAACTATTATACAGATTTAATGCAATCCCTATAAAAGCACTATCAATATACCTTGAAGATATGGAGAAGTCATTCCTAAAATTTATTTGGAACCAGAAAAGACCTAGACTAGCAGAGACAATCCTGGGCCACAAAGATAAGGATTCAGGCATTACAATTCCTGACTTAAAAGTATACTACAAAGGTACAGGGGTGAAATCAGCATGATATAGGCAAAAAATATGCATGAGGATCAATAGAATAGATCAGAAGGTACAGAATAAGATACAAACACACTAAGACATCTTATTTTTGACAAGGGGACCAAACATGTTAATTGGAAGAAAGCTAGCCTCTTTAACAAATAGTGCTGGGAAAATGGGCTCTTTACAAGTTAAAAACTAACTTGAAAAAAGTCTATCACCATGCACTAAACTAAACTCAAAATGGATCAAAGATCTAAATGTTAAAACGGAATCACTACATCTCCTGGAATTGAAAGGAGGAGGAAAGCCTGAAGACATCAGCGTAGGCAAACAGTTCATGGACAAAAGTCAAAACGCACTTGTAACACTTGAATGATTTAACAACTGGGAACTCCTCTTGCTGAGAAGTTTTTGCACATCAAAAGAAATTACCAAGAGAATGAAAAGGCAACCCACATATTCTGAAAAAAATTTAACTAATAAGTATTCAGAGCCGGGCGTGGTGGCTCACGCCTGTAATCCCAGCATTTGGGAGGCTGAGGCAGAAGGATTGGTGCGAGTTCGAGACCAGCCTGGGCTACAAAAGTGAGCTCAAGGCCAGCCTCAACTGCACAGCGAGACCCTGTCTCAAAAAAAGACAAAAAAAAAAAAAAAGTATTCAGAAAGGCTTAATATAGGAGTCCTTTTAGGTCCTCATTTTGATCCAAGAAGTCAGTATTTGCAATCCCAAAGTTACGTCACTGGATCCTCATCAAGGTAATTCCAATCTACCACTTCCCAGGCAACCCACGGCAAAAGTAAAGACACTAAAACATATTTATAACTATTGAGGAGTCAAGGGGCTCTAAGTCCAGCCATAAAGATGATTCTCTGAAACCAAGAGAGAAATCCAAGGCCTCACCTGGCTTTATTCAATGGAGGAGTGGTTTGAGGAAGAATGACTGAGAATTTGTGGGAGGTAGTGAATACTGTGAGCTGAGCTAGGTGGGGGTCCTACATTTACATCTGCCATCTGCGGAGGATATGCAGAGAGAGTAATCTGCATAAGGCTATTTAGGTAGTATCTAATGTTTTGGGAAGTCTAGTGCTTCAGCTTTGATGTAATCTTTCAAGTCCCAGGAAGTCATAGCCTCTGTCTCGAGGCACCTTCCCAGCTGGCAGAATGGAGCATTGGCTCTTCAACCGGACTCCACCGGGCTCACATTAAGGAGCAGCAGGCATAGGTTACCAGGAGACACGTATACTACCTTCAAAGACTATCACCAACACTTCAGCTAGACCAATATTCATCGCTTAAGGCCAGTTGAGAGGATAAACAAAAGTCCTAGCCAGCTCTTACATATCAATACGAGGAAATAGGGCCAGGCTAAGCCAAAACAGAGACAGTTGGTCTTCTTTCAAGGAGAGCTGGCTAATCAGTCCTCCACAGCTTAACACAGCTGAGTGGAAATCAAGAATTTATGGATTAAATAACAAAGAGAAAACAAGCAGAAAAGTTAGGAAACTTGGCAGGTGGAAAACTATTCACTTGTGTACACAGGATGAATTAGACAGTGGTCTTAAGAATCTCCAGCAGGTTTTTGACACTCAGAGTAGAAACGTGTAAGACTAAAATGATGCTTGAACTGCTTTTCATTCTAGTCTTCTAGATGTGTGCTGCTTCTAATATGATTTGAATTATTGCTATACTCCCTCTCAAGGAAATGTTTGTTTTAAAGGGGACGAAAATAAGTGAAAAACTGTAGAGATTAGAAACTAACATCTTAAAGAAGCGAAGAACAATAAACAAAGTTGAGGGTGGGTTGTAGTCTGTTACTTAGGGATCTTAGAAGACTAGGATCTACAAAAGGTGTAACAGCTTAATCCTCACTGATATCTCCACCCTTACTTAAGACGTTGGTGATCCCCTCTCCTCCCTGTAAACCTTCTATTGTGTGACCTAAATAAAAAGGAGACGCTTCTCGAGTTCTGGGCTCACTTCCAGAGAGACAAATCTCAGTGAGGCCTCTGAGCTACCTTCATCGGGTCTTCTCGTCATTTCTTTCGGCACCCACACAGAACATTACAACAAAAAATATATGTAAGAGAAATCATTTTCCAGAGCCAGATAAGACTACTAATAAGACAATTTAGCTACAAAGGGTTTAACTTAAGAAAAATTTGACCTGTACCATAGGTTACAGATAAAAATCCTCTCATCTCTCTTAACCTCTCACCCCTCTCACCACCAGGTATTCTTGAAGGTTCTGTGGATCTTTCTCTAGCAGGGAAGGAACAAGTCAGTCCCCACTTGTACACATTCCAACTCTGTAAGCTCTTCTCTTAGTATTCTCTTCACTTTGTTTGAGGGATATTGAGAATTTCCTTGTCTGCATCTAATAGGAAAAACAAGTGAAATCACATATGAAGAAACATTTCAATAGGACCATCACTGATTTGGTTGACTTATGATTTGCCTCATTTTTACTTACCCTAATCATCTTATGTTGACTGAAATGAAGGAGAATTTTAGTGTTTATGATAGTAGAGTTGGTTGGCATTTGCTAGAAACACCTATGGGCCAAATGAAAATTGATACCGAAGTGAGCCTTTCATATGTTTCTGTTTATTTATCAATCTATTTATTTGTTTGTTTATTTATTTTAATTTATACATTTGGTACAGGTACTCGCTATGCAGCTCGGCCTCATAGTGACCCTCCTTTTTTTTAGCTTCCCACACACTGGGATTACACATGTGAGACCTACGTCCAGACTTTACGTTTCTCTTTAAAATATAAATGATTTAGCACGTTTTCTGTCTTCTCATGTACACACACACACACACACACACACACACACACACACACACACACTAGATTGATCAATTAAATATATGAAAATAAAAATGATGCTGGTGCTCAGGCAGGCAGAAAATCACAGTTGTGGAATCAAGAAGGTTTGCACCCAAATTGCAAAGGAAAGGATGGCTGGGAGGCCCTAAAAGGGTAGTGCTGTGGAAATTCACAGAAGGTACACTAGGGGTCCCAGGAAGTAAGAGATATCAGAGATGTGTCATTCCTGCTAAGAAATGCTGAAAGGACCAAGTGGTCCCACCTCAACATAGACAAAATGCAGGTTACATCGCAGAAGACCATGGGCTGGGGCTATCCAGACCTTCTGGAACTCATCACTGCTGTGTACTCTGTATACTGGGTATTTGGGACCACAAATCTTAATATATACCCTGATAGGATGTGGTCTTGCTCTGATACCATTGCTTTCTATCTCCCTATTTATCCTTTCATAATGGGAATGCTTAACCTCTACTATTGTACCCTGAAATTTTGTATCTTTTTTGGATCAACATTAAGGTCCACATGTAAGAGTTTGGAATGAGTCTCAGAGGAGACTTTGGCACATTTAGCAATGTTAGAAATTTTGAGACTTTGGGAAAGGGATTATGCTCCATTGCTTATACACAGGGTAGTAAATGTCATATTAGGCAGAAATTTGGACATATTTATTTGAAGATTATGTGTAATTTAAAAGATATTTTTTGATATCAAGTTGACAAGGGCTTGGATATGTCACCTTTATAGTCAACTTCATTGTTTTTTGTGCTTTTTAGGGGACTAGATAAGCACATTTCTTGTTGTGTCTTCGTGGGCTCTGAAACTATGCTCTGGTCACTCACAGTTCTCTTCCCATCTGCATCCGGGCTGCCATAAACTCAGCAGCTTTATTGCGTCACACTCCACTGCTAGAATCCTATTGCCATGAAGTCAGCTTCGTCAGCCAGTGTTCATCAGGGAACTGGACTTAATATAAGATATATATATATAGATATATATATATATATATATATATATATATATATAACTCTTCTACAAAAATGCATATGTTAATACTAAATTTATTGAGACATCACGTGATGAAAACAAGTGGCTTTGGGCCTCTACAATTAAAAGAAGTAGTGGTCATTAGCTTGTAGATATTAATATGGAGAACTGCTATCTGCATAACTTTGGTCATTGAGATTACTTCATATATATTTTCAGCTTCTTCTCTAAGATCTGGTAATGCAGTGGGTTTTCTGCAATAAATGGCATTCTCTAGGTTCCTCCATATGAGTATAATAACATCTTTTGAGAAAATCCAGGCTATTTTTTTCTGAAGTATGCACATATTTTTGATAGTATACCTATCTATCTATATCTATCATCTATCTGTCTATATCTCTGTCTATTTTACATATATTTTTTCTATCTTTCTTTACAAGGTAGTCTCGTAATAGCTGCCTATTGGGTTAGCTATGTAAAAAATGCAATAGAGATGTGCATAGCTAGAGTTCCAAGAGAATTTTTCTGGAAAGCTGAAGAACCTATGCTAGGAGTCAGGAGATGGACATCTGAGGTGATGACGAAGACTGGAGCTCCTCCAAGAATCAAAGTGGGCCTTTTCCTTCC
The DNA here is from genome assembly GCA_004027025.1 of Myocastor coypus. Classification (NCBI taxonomy): domain Eukaryota; kingdom Metazoa; phylum Chordata; class Mammalia; order Rodentia; family Myocastoridae; genus Myocastor; species Myocastor coypus. The sequence goes on along the minus strand of PVJA010005146.1, from coordinate 69,486 downwards.
CCTACCTATTCCATTCAGGTCACAAGCCTATAAGTTAGTGCCAATCACATTGGGTGGGTCTTCCTTCCCAGGAAATCCATGCCACCATACCCAGAATTATGCTAAGCCAATCAGTTGGACACTTCTTACTCAAGTTGACACAACAGTTAACTATCATAAGAGCCAAACAAGGATTGATTCCTCTAAAACCACGATCCAAGCAAACCTCTCCTTTTAGTTGTGCCGGGTATTTGATCCCAGCAACAGAAAATCTGAACTACACACCTTCATACCTCCCTTTCCTTCATTACCAGGATCTATCCATCTTCTGTTTCTTTAAGATATCTATTTACTATGATTTTAAGCAGTGACTGCAAATGGGAGAAAAATAATGAAACCAGAACTGAAGACAAAATATAATACATAGGCCAAGTCATGTGATTTGGACTAGGACAAATGTAACTTGAATTTTCAGCTTTGCCACTATATCATTGAGGACCTGCTTAATTAACCTTGATGAACTCATGTGTTGTTTACACTTTGAAGTTCAAGTTGACTGTGTTGCCTTAATCCAAGACCCTGACATCCTACTTGCAAAAAAAAAAAAAAAAAAAATGAATGTGATATAGTGGACTTACAATGATAAAGCTTTTGTTCAAATTGTTACCTATTAATAAAAATAGCTAGATTAAAAAAAACCCAAATATTTACCTACAATCTGCTATCATCAGTTACCCTTAAGTTAATAAGAAACATACTTCTCTTAAAGAGAGACATGGAAAAAGTAGAAATAGTGATGCTAGTAAAAATTAACCCAATCAACAATAGACAGAATGCTCATCTCATATTAATATGCAAGGGTGGAAAATGTTTACCTTTTCACCTGTGGATGGAGCCATTGGCTGCTTCTGAGAGTTAACTATTTGTGATTGGGCTGCTATACACATGGATAAGCTTATGTCACTGCAATATGATGTCTTTAAAACTTTCAGCAAGATACCTGAAAGGGGAATTGATAGGTGAAATGGAATTTCTATGTATACACTGCGAAGGATCAGATCACCATGGTGATTTCCATACTGGTTGTACTAGTTTACATTCTCACCAACATATAGAAGGGTTCGTTTGTTCCCTCAGCCTTTCCAATATGTGCTGTTCATTTCTTGGCGATGGCTCATTCTTTCTGGAGTAAGATGGAATTTCAGTGTTGATTCTATTCACATTTTTTTCTAATAACATATGCTGCTGAGCATTTCTTTATGTATTTATTGATTCTTCTGAGACGTGTCTATTCATTTCAGTTACCTATTGTTGATTAGATCTTTTACTTTGCAGGGAGGCTTAACTTTTTTAGTTCTTTGTATGTTCTAGATGTTAGTCCTCTTCCAGAAGACCACCTGGAAAAATATAACTTATTTTTTCGTGAAGACAAGGTGATTTCACAGCTTTGCAAGAGGAAGATCCCCCAACTGTGGGACAGAACTCAAGACAAAAGAAGAAACAACTGTTCTCATATACTTCCCTAGGAATGTACATAAGGGATTGATATTGTAAATAGGTTTCAATTATCTTAAAAGATCCTGAGTCACTAACCTAACCCTCAACAGGAAGAGATCCTCTTCTGTATTCAAGCCTGCTTGCTACATGACTCACTTCCTCATCTGGTATTGGCTTTAATCAATTTCACCTGAGCAGTGGTGCTTGTAACCTCATTGGTAGACCATAGTTTTGTCCCACCTCTTCCCCATCTAAGTGAGTTCCCATGGTTTTCACCTTAGACCCACCTCACCACATCATTTTCCTCTATAAAATTCCCTGGAAGAGGCAGCTTACTGTGGACACTGACTTGGGAATCTCTCCTGTTCCTCTTAGACAAGAGCTTTCTTTCCCCACAATAAATCTATTCTACTCATAAAAAAAAAAACAAAAAACAAAACAAAAAAAAAATACGGGGACCATAGTTCGATCCCTGGCCCCACATGCTGCATCAACCCTGCCCCCAGGCACACTCAACCAGTCACTGAATCCAGGCATAGTGGCACACGCCTGTAATCCCAGCACTGAGGAGGTTGAAAAAAACAGAAGGATCACTAGGAGTCCAAGGTGCATAGCAAGACACTGTAACAACCAAATACATTAATAGTAATAATAATAATTTAAAGATTAAGACTTGAGAAGTATCAGATCTCTGATCCTCCACTTAGATGCTGAGTACTTCCTTCACCTTCCTTAACTTCAGTTTCCTTATTTATAAATGGGGCAATAACACCAGTACTTAACAGGTCATTTAAAGGAATTTCTCTGTGTGGTAGCTCATAGGCACTTAGCGAGAAAAGACTATGAGTATATTGAGAATGCTTAGCTGCTTTATGCTTTCAGATGTAAAAACTGCCTCCTCATCACAAAACACTGAATTAGACACGCTGGCAAGAGCTGGACTAGCCACGAGCTGCACTATTCTTTCCTTCCTCTGCATCTGCATACTGCACTGCAATAGCTTTTCAGAAAGGCTGCTCTCCCCGATGCAAGAGGGTGTGTGTTTGCAGAGATAAGGTGGGGTGAGTTCAGAGGTTCCTAACTGGGTTTCTGCTTACCTTTAATATTCACTCAGAGACTCAACCAGAACAAGGGACACAGCAGGCTTCCACCCTCTCGCTCCATCCCTCACCCTTTGCTAACAACACTCATGTTGCTTCCAAGGCTGCTTCCCCACTCAAATGTTTCCAATAATCAGAGACTGATGTAGCTGCAAAATTGGGGGACAGAGAACAAGTAAGACCGACGACATAGGGAGGTTGGATTTCGTAGCACAGGAGATGCTCACTAAAGGAAGTTTCACATTTATCCCAGGAAACCCAAGCCTCAGCCCTCTCTGAGATCCACACAGATAGTACTTATGGGCTGAGGTCAATTCAATAAATCCCGAATATGATGCCCAACTCTAAAGTTCCTAAGAGTTTGCAAATTCCTGCCATATGCTGTGATCCTCCCTTGAGCTTTAAGGAAGCAAACGTATCATCCAACTCCACTATATAGATCAAGATACAAGGGTCAGCAAAGTTGAGTGGCATGCTCACAGGGGCACTCTTAAAACACTATAAAGACCAGGTAAATGCATGTGTGTTCTGCCTTCTTGTCCTTTTCACATGCATTCCATTGTTTTTTTTGTTCAAGAACTCCATCAATTTTTAGGGTTTCTGGAACCATAAATCTGAAATGTCAAGGTCTCCTAAGTAATAACCACTCCATCACAACCTTCTCAGGCCCACACTACCTGACAAGATCTCCTCAATTTCTCCCCAGCTCTGTCACAACTGCCACCTGGATGTGGGGCTGCAGCCCCTTCTGATCATTATCCTTGAATACGTAGCACAGAAAACTTTCTAGCATGAATAGGAACCATCACTTCCTTCTCCCACCCTGAAAAGCTTTCCTCTCCAGTGGTGTTTGCCGTGTGACCTACAGAGATTCTTATGATTACTTCTCTTTCTAGTGATGAATCTCAGCATCCTTTACTCTAGTGTTTATGCTCAAAGCAGTTTGAACAGTTTGAATCACTTCCTTCCTGAATATTTGGCCAACCCAACCCACAGCACCTGTATGATCCTTGCTCTACTTCTCTTCCTGTCCACTTGCCTGGAGAAATTCTGCAAAGGTGGCACCTAGAAGTGCCCCATGATGTGTTTTTCATCCAAGTAGAAGAAATATTCTAACATCACTCTACCTCACCCTTCACACATGAGATCTTTGGCTACACTAGATCTCTTCTCTCATGGCCCTTCCTTCCCTATTCCTTATTAAACTAGAAGTCCCTCCTTGAGGATGGGGACTTTCTAAGTCCATCTCCGTGTCCACGGCTTATAGTGTAGCACAGAGTAGAAGACACTCAGAAGTCTGTCAGATAAACATTGTTAGGATGAGAAGTCCTTCTTAGGCAGGTCACAGAAATGTAGGATGTGATAGTGTCAGAGTCTGTGTACCACTCTTCTGCTTCAAGTCATTCAGGCTTCCTTGAGTCAAGATGATATGTGGTTTCCAGTCTCACAGCCATCTCTGTCCCTGTCTATATCTCTGTATCTGTCTCTGTCTCTGTCTCTGTCTCTCTTCTTTCTCCCCTTCCATTGAAATAAAGAGGATACATATGCTTTGAATACTCACAGTGTTTCTTCTAACTTTTCAGTCTGGCATCCCAAGAGCTTGGAAAAATATTTTTCAACACTAGTCTCATTCAGCAGGAGGTTTTTAAATCATATGGATGCCAGAATTCCACTCCATGACATTTAAACAGAAATACTTGGATGAGCTTTGGATGCGTACTTTTTTTAAAGTGCACTAGGTTAATTCTAATATGCAGCCAGGATTGATAAATGCTGGCACAGAATAATGGCTGGCACAGGATAGGTATTTAATAAACATTTGCTGAAAATGAATAAATGAATGAGTAAACACTCTGTCTTATTATGTACATTCTTGATAAGCATCAAACCTCAAACACACATGCACATATCAGATGAGAGCTACTTCAGGATGGGCACTCTGGTTTATATATTTTGTATTCTTTAATTTCTAGCACATTATGTGAACTCAGTGTTTAATAAGTGCATATACTGTTGTGTAGATCCAGGATAAGAAAGAGCTCCTAGACAGATGGAGAAGGGTGAGATAAATGAGGATACGTGGTAAGGGCACACTTCAGGAGTCAGATGGAGCTGAAATTTAATTCCAAGATTATTACCTACTCATTTCGTGAACTTTGGGCAAGTTTCCTCATTTGTAATGGGAATAGATTATCCCTTTGGGCCTGATTGTGCAGCTAAAATAGCAAAACAAACCTGAAAGTGCTTAGGCTGAAATCTAGTATATTGGTGACATGTAAATGATGTCTTTTTCCTTCTTTCTTCCTTTACTTTGCCTCTAACACAAGTCTGTACTTGAAACTAAACCTTCAGGAAGATATCGGAGGAAAATCACAGAGAGAGCGAGAGAGCAAAAGAGCGAGAGCAAGAGAGAGTGAGAGCGAGAGTGAGGGTGAGTGAGAGCGAGAGCGAGAGTGAGAGAACGAGAGCGAGAGCAAGAGAGTGAGAGAGAGCGAGAGCCAGAGTGAGAGAGCGAGAGCGAGAGAGCGAGAGCGAGAGAGCGAGAGCGAGAGAGCGAGAGCGAGAGAGCGAGAGCGAGAGAGCGAGAGCGAGAGTGAGAGAGAGAGCGAGAGTGAGAGAGCGAGAGCGAGAGCAACTGAGAGAGCAAGAGCGAGAGAGCGAGAGCAAGAGTGAGTGAGAGAGCGAAAGCGAGCGCTAGAGAATGAGAGCGAGAGCAAGAGAGTGAGAGAGGGCGAGAGCGAGAGAGAGCGAGAGCGAGTGAGAGAGCGAGAGCGAGCGAGAGCGAGCGAGAGCGAGACAGACAGACAGACAGACAGACAGACAGACAGACAGACAGACAGACAGACAGACAGACAGACTAGGGAGCAGAAATAAGCAATCCAGAGGAAAACATGACTACATCATCATGGTTACAGGGCACAGCAATTGTCATGGCTGACCATAGTGAAAACAAAGGAAATCTCAGGCCCCACGCTTCTCCTTGTTCTCCCTTTGCCCAAGTCAAAACCAGCACGGCCATAAGCCACTGTTCATCTTAAGCACCGGAAAGTAAGTGCTATGAAAGCTAGTAAAGGACATTCATCACCAGGTGAGCGGTTCCTATTGAAATAGCTCGGGCAAGCGTATAAGTCTCTGAAACAACAGCAAAAGGTATGACTCGTGATTCCTGTCCTGTCGCATCTAGGAAGCAGGTGCAATGAAGCAGCTCTGTCCATAGAATCTGAAGCAGCTGGGTTCTCGTTCAGTTCTTCTGTGTCACAAATATATTCTTGGGGAAAATGGAGACAAGGGCTCTGTGAAATTATCACTTGATGGTCCCCCCAGCCTTCTGTATATCTGGGGTCCTGAGGCACGTGCATCTCATTTTAGCAGCTCGTGACTCACTCAAGTAACAATACTATTTTTGAAGCGCTCTTACTTGGCTTCACTTTTGGTGGTACTAAAATTGGGATGCTTTTTGTAATGGGTTGAGCTACAAATTTGGATGGAAACATAATCTATCTTTCATTTTTATAATGCTTGTCCAAGCCTTCACTTGCATTAGTGTGATCATTTTTGTTTGTACCTTTGAGACTTTGCTCTTCTTTTGATTTGTCCTAAAATAAAGGACCAAGTATCTCAAAAGGGAAAATTAGACTGTTTTAAATGGACTGCTTACAAGGTTTCTGTCCTAGCGATTTTATCCTTGAAGGACCAAGTTAGTGTTTTTCTTTGTGGTTCATGTCTCTCTCTGTCTCTGTCTCTGTCTCTGTCTCTGTCTCTGTCTCTGTCTCTCTCTCTCTCTCTCTCTCTCAGACATGCACATGCACACAAATTCCTCTTCCTTCTCTCGTTTCTTCCTCCCTCTCCTCTGTCAATGTGTTTCTTCTCTCCTCTACTCTATTTCTTCTCCCTTCAACATTTCATAGCACTTTCCATTAAAAACATTTACAACCCTCACCAAAGTAGAAATGAGGCAAAGACAGTGAAATTCCACAAATGGACAAAGCAGATCCGACAAGATTGTTGCAATGGGGAGAAAATTCTTTTGTCTGGTGCATCTTTTCTGGCATTTCTCCCTGAAATTGTTGTTATGGTGTGCATCTAGCTGTCCCCACAAAGCCTCATGTAAATCATGGGGCTGTCAAGTGCGCAGTTTGAGGGGTGGGGCCAAAGCACCAGGGTGGGACTTGCGGGGCGTGGCAACCCTTAAACTGACAGCACATGCTGTCAGAAGTTCCTCTCCCCCTAAGGCTGGTGGCCTTTCTCAGAGATATGGAGTGAATTATCCTGGACATGGCAGTGCCTCAGCCTCTCCTTCAGATCTGACAGAGTGGGGACAATGACTTGAAACCTCCAGTAACTCAGCTAAAAAATAATCATTTCCTTCCCTAAGCTTGCACGTCGGGTGTTTGTCCCAGCAATGAAAGAAGAATAACTAATAGGCTTACGTTTTCCCATCACAGTGGTGGTACATCAGTTGGGTGACAACAGTCTCCTAGGAAGTTCTGCTCACCGTGGAATTGCCCTTAGGTCTGAATAAACATCAGAAGTATACTGCAATCCCCTCTGTGCCTGTAAGAATAACTTTTCTTACTGGTCCAAGTACCTGGATCAAGATAAAAACTGAGAAAACCAAGAATCATAAGTAATATCGATGGCCAACATTCTCACTACGAATTACAGATGCTGGAGAATGAACTGTATACAACATATGCATCTAAAAATGATACAGAGTGAGGTATTTGGTTTATATCCAAGCCTCTCTCAAAAGAATTTATTTTTCCCTGCCAGAAAAGTACTCCACCGTGTTGTAATGTTTTGTCTGTGGTTTTGGTCATCCCAAAGAGGCATGCTTTCTCTCATACACCAGACAGAGCCTGTAAGTTCACCCGTGATCTCTGGGTCTGACTTCCATCCCCATTCACCGCTTACAGTTTTCCTGTATGCACTTCACCCAAGTCTCTGTCTCATGGGTGACCCGACAGCTTTCCCACATGAAAAAATCCACTTACACTTTTTTCAATGCTGCAGAAGCGTTTCGAGGCTGCTTTCATGCCCTCAAACCAAGCTCCTGCACTGAGCAAACATACACCAGGGCTTACCAGCATCTGTCTCTCCAGGTACACAAGGGCCCTGACTCCCTTGCTGCTTGCTATAGTTTGTGTACAGGTGCCCCCTCCCCCAAAGCCTCATGCAGTCACGGAGCAGCTTCTGGAGTGTGGGGTTGATTACTATGGGTGTGGGTGCCGCACTGCTCCCAATCTCCATATGTAATCTCCATTACAATGTGGGGAGTGGGTAGGCTTGCTAGCTGCCTGCGATCCTTATTCCCGTTCCACCCCACACACTCCACTATGTATGACTGCTCTGTGCCATGTACAACTCTGCCTGGGAGCCAGATTAGTACAGACTGAAACCTGCACAAACGCTGAGCTAAATACACTTTCCTTCCTTCGTTTTGGGTGTTCGGTATTTCAAGAGAAGAGAAACTGAGACACTCCTGTGCCCTCGACATTTAGAAGAGCTGCTGACTCATCACATAGATCCAACAAATAATTACTGAATAGGTGAACAGATTCCATTTTCTGTTGAGGAAAGAAGAAATTCTACAATTAGAAAAAAAAAAAAAAAAAAAAAAAAAAAAAAAAAAAAAAAAAAAAAAAAAAAAAAAAAAAAAAAAAAAAAAAAAAGCGCAGATACGCTAGAAGCCAGGCAGACGTCACTGGGAAAGCAAAGGCAGCAAAACACACCTAGGCTCTGGTCAGTAGGGTCTGGTGCTATGAGCAAGTGCTCCTGATTGCACTGGCACCAGTCAGAGCAATTTCTCTTTCATAACAGCAAGTTTTCTGCAAATGAAATTAAATAAATCTTTATTGAAATATAAAACTGCAGATGAGGCTGAGTGATTAGGACCCTTTATGTCAGTTGTGCAGAAGACACTCATTCGCTGGCTTTTGCATGCAAGTAAAAATGCTACTTTATCTTTACAGTTTGTTTACTTAAGGGCACTGCAGAGCACAGAGATTTGGTTGGTGTGGTAGCCTGATTCCCCTGACAATGCCGCCAGCTTGGACAATGTGATTCAATCAAACCTAGGATGTTTTCAGGGTAGAATGACCCTTAAACTGGGCCTGGTTGTTCAGCTTTGAATTTGAGACCTTGTTTATTCTTTGGCTTTATAGTTTCATACAAGTACCAAAATAAGGTCTCCTTCATGTAAACAGATCAGATATATGGATGTTACAGTATCAGAGACATGAACACCATTTTTATCATCCTCCCCTCACCCAACTTAATCTCAGCTTACTTTTTTCAAACTGACTGAGCTTTCTAACCGAGTCAAATATTTATCCTATCTATGCCTTGTACAGCTTAACAGGTGAGGGTGGAGTCATAGTTGGACATTACGATGATAGTATTTTTGAGTAGTAGGAGCTGTAGCTATGTACGGTAGAAGTTATGACAGCAGAATCGGAAAGAGTTGGGTGAGAATTCCAGTTTTGCCTGCTACTTGCCGCAGGCCCTTCAGTTGGATACCAGCCCAAAGCCTCAGCTTCCTCAGCGGTAATGAGGACAATGTATGAGAAGATGTGTATGCACTGAGTGCCTGGACTACACTCGACAGTAATGACAGAAGGAAAAAGTAGCGATTGAGGTAATCTCAGACACACTAGAAGTGGCACAGAGTTTGAAATTCAGATAGATTTTTTTCTGACAGCCCCCAAAATTCGACAATACAGAGACCTCCCTGGGCCCACCAGAGCAACCAGGCCAGGAGTGTGAGTGATACTGCCTGGGTCCCACCCCAAACTCAACTTTGACCTAAAAACCAGGCCCAGTGTGTGACTGGGATGGCTCTGGGCTCTCTGGAAACTCATTTGACTCAGCAACAAGGCCCTGCATATAAGGGGAACTTCATCCATCAGACAGGCCCAGTGTAGAAAACTGTGGCAGAACTCCCTGAAGATAGGCTAGAGACAAGACCCATCCACCTGATCCAGGAGCAGAACATCTTGCCAGAGTGGCACAGCAGGTTCACAAGGGCTACAGCAGCCAGACCCACGCCACACCCACCTGGATAAGCTTAAACTTGGTGCTAAGGTAAGAACTCTAGCAAAGTAAGATCTCTCCAGATCTGGTGCTAAGGTAAGAACTGTACCAAAGCTCTACACCAGAGGTCAGAAGGCAGAACTATACAAAATGACAAAGAGAAGGAGCAAAATGTGCTCTCAGGCCCTGAGCCCACCCAGAGCAAATGCGGGAGACAATAACATAGAAGAAATTGGAAACCACACACCTGAAATAATAGCATCTGAAGTAAAGAAACAACTGCAGAAATGTATAGAGGAAATCAGATCAGAAACAATTTCTAAAGACAAAAAAAGAAATGATAACTATAATGAAAGAAGTACTAAGTACATTTAAAGAAATTACTGATAAAAAATAGAGGAGAATAGAAAAATGGTGCAATCTTTAAATGAGCAACATAGGAAAGAAATTGAATGCATGAAATGGATCCAAAGTGCTACACAGGAAATTAAAACCTCAATCACAGGCTGGCAAAACCGTTTCAATCAAAGTGAAAGTAGACTTTCAGACCTTAAAGACAGCATTGCAGCTAGTGAAAAGGTAAGAAAAGATCTCTTAAAAACAAGTAAGATGCAGCAAAAAATAATTCAACATCTTCAAGAAGATGCAAAGATACACAAGGTAAGACTAATAGGCATCAATGAGAAAGAAGGAGTCAATAAAAATGATATAAAAAGAATATGAGCAGAAGTAATAGCAGCAAACTTCCCAAATATGGGGAAACAACTTGACATTCAGGTAACTGAAGCATACAGAGCTCCAAATAACATCAACCCAATTAAAACCACACCTAGACATATAATAATCAAGAGCCCAGAAATTCAGCCAGGAAACGTATACTAAAAGCCAGTAGAGAAAATAAACAGATCACATTTAAAGGAAAACCCATCAGAATAATGGCAGATCTCTCTTTACAAAGCATCAAGTCAAGGAGAGTATGGAGCAAAGTACCACAACTCTTGCAAGAAAACAAATTCCAACCCAGAGTGATATACCCTGCAAAACTCTCTTTCAATTATAATGCAGAAGTGAAATACTTCCATGTCAAAGAATGACTAAACAATTTCACGGTGACAAAGCCAGCACTACACAGTTTACTAAAAGATATTCAAGGGAGGTATCCAAATGCCCACAACTCAATGAAGGAGAATGGAAAGAATCCACCAAATGGGGCAAACAATTAAACGCAGAAGAAAAAGAGGTATACAACAGCAATCTTTCAACTATTCTTTTCTATACAGTATCAAAATATTTCTGTCAGCATGTTCTACAAATAGGCTTCTCCTTCACCCATAGATCATGATGCTGTCATACATTCCAAGGAAATAGCAATAGCTCAGTCCCAGAAGTGACACCTAGTCACTAGTAAATGTCATAGACACTGTCCATGTATACAGCATACTAGAACTTTGTGCGGTATCTGATCCCCAAACTGTTAGAAGTACTGGTCACATATTTGTCATTCCAATATTTATGTTATTTTTTTTTATTCTTAGTAATTCTACCATAGAAATTTTTTCTTAGTTGATTTTTATATATATTAACCTATTCAAATACTATGAAAATATTCTCAACTAATTACAGATTTTTATATATGATACACACACACAAAAAAAAAAATGGGACACTATATGATCTTAAATAGTTCCTTGATCTTCCAAAGCTCTGATTTTCCTTTTGTAGAATAGAGTTGATACTAAGTGTACAGTGTAGCATTTCAGATTACTTTGGTGCTCATGTAATGTCCTATCTAGAGCTTGATTCAGACCAGCTACTAAATGAAGAGGAGTTTTTATTTTATCCTCCTCATGCTCCTCCTCCTCCTCCTCCTCATCCTGATACTAGTTTTGCATCTCTAGTTTCTTTCTTTATAAAATAAAATAATGATGAAAGCCTTATTCTAATGTTACAAGTCATCCACTCTGTGATTCATACTTCCCCAGTGTAACTACTCTTCTAAGAGCACTGGCCTTCAGCCCAGACTCCCAGACCCTGCTTTGCCCTCTTCCTCTGCTCTCATTACCTACTCTTCTTTACAATTAAATTGTACAACAAATGTCGAGCACTGCGGTTGAAAGAATTCTAGCTTACCACTCTGAGTATAAATTTCCACTCAGAGCTTTACTGGTTAGATCATAATTCAGGGGCCATTAATCACCTACCTGGCCTCCAGGGCCCTGTAGATGCTGAGGAGTTAATAAAGACTTCTTTGTAGAAAGGAAATGAATCACAGCCAATGCTAGGAGATTTTTTTTTTTTTTTTTTTTTGATGCTCATGGAGATCAGTGGTCTGTAGATTGGTGGGGAAAACTTTCAGCAATAAAAGAGTTGGGGTCTACCAGATGTCGCTGTGGTTACTGTCTTCTATGAAAATGTAGACAGCTTTTGTCAGCATGGTCTAAATTAAGAGCTACTTAGCAAGAATAATTTCTTTTGGTCATGAATTTCCCTACCACCACCTGTCATAACAACTAAAATTCTACAAATGGATATTAGCTCTTTTAACTCATTGGCAGTAATTTTATTATAATGATACCACTAGCTCTGCATAATATTTTAAAGTACTTTGTGGTTTATAAGCAGGTTTTTTTTTTGTCTATCATAATTCAATGCTAAATCAGGCGGGCAGATTATACAAGATTTTTTCATTTTTTAAAAGAAGAACCCAATACATTGGATGCTGATGGGGTTTTTCATAGATCTCATACCCACTAAGTGGCAGCCAAACTTACGGTCAGTCCCTCCACCGCTGTCCTAGTGTGTGGTAGAGTGTTCTGACTGAAGAAGAACTTTTAGGTCTAGGTGGAATGAAGCAACGACAAGATCAGAGCAAGGAAATTGTGGGAGGTTTGGGAAAACTACAAAAGAGATGTTAGTAAGTATCTGAACAGAGAAATTAGCTGCAGCTTTGTTTGAAGACAGACAAACGTTATAAATATTCTCCTTACAGTGCTTTGTTGATTATCTTATGAGAAAAACACGGTACGTTAGAAAGAGCACGGGTCCTGATTTTAATAGGTTGAGTTTTGTATTTTGATCATTTTTGACAAAATATTCAGTTTCAGTCTTCACAACAAAAGAATAGCGTATAATGTTAACCTTACCACATGTTCACAGAGGCTTGAACAAAGCAATAAGTATAATGCACAAAGTATACAGTAGGTGTTCAATGAATGATAGATCTCATTTGTTTAATTGGATGCTGCACTTAGATGTTCTAGTTTCTCCTATAGCAGTAAAGATGCTTTTTACCTAAAAACAGAACAATTTAAGTAAAGTTATATAACTGCATTTTGTCTTTTGAAGAAAGTGAAGTTTGTGGCATGTATAACAATTTATGTGCTACCACCCCCAAAGACATTAGTGTTCTGACATGGAATGATGTGCTTATTTCATGTATCTGGGAATATTTATATCATTGTTCAGCAAATATTCACTCCACGATGGAGTTTATTCAACACACTGAAGTTGGACTTTATCCTGACGTTAGCCACTCAAATCTTGGCAGGCATCACATCAACAGAGGTGATATTCTCTTTGAGCCAGTTTGCCTTGGTTCCCCCACTTCTGAGATTTGTCATGAGTAGCTTTTACCCATCCACCTGGGGCCAGCCTGGCATACCCACGGCAGAGCTCTTTGCCTAGTTAGCTGTTTTAAGAGTAACAGGTTCACAGAACAGATCAAAACCTGACCTCACTTTAATAGTTTTGTGAAATACTTTGAGTTTTCTGTATGTTCGGTCATGCCACCTCTAACAAGTAAAATTTTACTTCTTCTCTGTTCTGGTTACTTTTTTTTTTTATTTCATCTTTTCAACTAATTGCTCTGACCAGGACTTCTAATATAACGTTCACTATAAATAGCAAGGTTGGATAACCTCACCTTTTGTATTCCTAATCTCAGAGGAAACGCTTTTACTTTCTCACCACTGAGGATGTCTTTTCCGTATGTGATTTTTATTATCATATTGAATTAATACTTCCCTGCTACTAATTTGTTACATTTGAAATGTAAAACAACATGAAAAGTTATTAAATACATTTTCTATAACTATTCCGATGATTAAATGGCTTTTATTTTGTTTCATTAAAATGATGTATCGCACTGGTTAGGTGTCATACGTGGGACTGCAATGAATTCGTTTGGATCCAGTTTTATCTACTGATGGTGCTACTGGATTTAGTATGCTATGCACTTTGTTGAGGATTTTTGCAATTATATTAACTATTTTGCTCATTTATAATTTAAATTTATTGTCATACAAATAATTCATAATGACAAGAAAACCGAGGAGGCTGGGGAGATAGCTCCAAGGCACAAGTGCCTGTTGGGCAAGTGCAAGGTCGTGAGTTCGAACCCTGGTCCCACAAAAAAAAAAAAAAAAAAAAAAGAAAACCGAAATGTAAATAAAATGATTTTTCCAAGGAATAGGTATAGTATAACTATGCCTACGGGTGATAATCTGATTGGTAGCATTTACATGGTAGATCAATTAAAAGGCTATCAGTTATTGTTTCTGTGTGCTGTGTCAATAATTTTATGTTCACTGCCAAAAATGGCATTCTTTCTCTGGTGAGTTTTATTTTTAAGTTTATTTTCTTTTCTTCTTTCCGAACTTTTGTTTGTTTGTTTATTCATTTTTATGGCCGGCTCAGCCTGCCCTGAGGGCAGGGCTGGCGCAGCATGTGGTGCCTGGATGAACTGCGGTCCCTGCAGCTGCCTAAGCTTTCCTAAGCAGGCGCTTTGGACCACTGAGCCATCCTGCCGGGCCCCTCTGGTGAGTTTTATATGGTCTCCAAAGGTAATCTAAGAAATGGATGGGACCATGCCCATTTGGAAATGTAAACTTCAGGGTGTCTGAGATGTGGTGCAGACTCAGAAGTCTACTCTCTGGTGTCTAGAGAGCAACTTTTGTGTATCTCACTAACAGATTTCTTTCATTCATTTAATAAATACTTCCTAGTGCTTCCCATATACTAGGAAGTGGTCTTGTGTATGTGGAGGCCTTAAATCTCATGGGCAAGCCTTGTCTACCACCATACTTGTAAATTGGACTGCTGTTCTGTATGAGCAATTTGTGAGAGAGTTGCATAGGAGAGGCAAATGCTTTCTTAAAGAGGACTGAAATAAAGTGACACTGAAGCCTAAAAAAATAAAAATCTAGCTTCCTGCCTGGATCCTGGCATCTAGTGTAGCCCAGCCAAGCTGTATCCATTTCATAGACCGATAAATATAGCAATAGGTGCTAAATGTTTAAATGACTGAAATTTTGGATGATTAATTATGAGCCATTTCTGGGCTAAGACTCATATACAATGTGAATTGCTCTTGGTGGGGTGGGGTGCTTTTGTTCTAGCCAGGCATTCAGACTAAAAGTGTCTACCTCTCTTAGCAGGCTTTTTTTCTAATTTAATTGCCATATTATAATGCATCCATACTTAAACTGTAAAATTTCATATGCATGCATTACCACATTTGCCAACACCATAGTCAAGACAGTAAACTTGCTCTTTACTTCCCAGCACTTAGTGCCATTTTGTTTTCTGTACTTAGTGCAGGATTCACAGGGTCTCTCTCCACAGATGGACTCATAGTGATCCTCCTGTTTTCAGCCTCCCAAGCATCAGGATTGCAGGCACTTGCTACCATGCCCAGTCTGAATTCTTGTGTCAGCATGCTCTGGGGCTGGGGCCAGCATAGTTATGCCCTGTAATAATACCTCCTTAACCCTTGCTCCTCCACGTTGTCTTTTGGCAGTCATTGGACTTATTTCTACTACTACTAATCAGATTCCATTTTCTAGGCATCTTTCCAGTGAAATTAAATACCACGTACATATTTTATTCTTTTGATATTACTGTGTACTATCTAATTTTATTAAACTACATAATATTTTAATGTACTCATCAATTAAGAAGCACTTGCTTTGTTTCTACTTTGAGTCCCCAAGATTAAGGGTGACATAAACATTTGCAAAGGAGTTTGCTTTGGACGTAAACTCTCGGTTCTTTGGGGTAGTACCTAGGAGTCAAATGGCTGTATCACAAAGTAGCTGTTAGCTTAACTTATGGTGTCAGCCTTTTGAGCATGTGTAGGTTTATGAGGAGTCTATAGTCACAGACAAAAAAGGCCATAATGCCCTGCTTCCCTATGGGAATCTGAGCAAGGGAGAAATCCCCCTCTTTGCTGCACCAACATTTTGTCTCTTGGCATCTTGGTTCTCTTTTTCTGTCTCATAGTTTTATTCTCTATCAGGCAATTATTTAAAAAACAGTCAGGGGAAACTGGGCATGGTGATGCATGCCTATAATATGAGTTGTGGGGAGGCTGAAAATAGGATTATGATGAGTCTGAGCTGCATAATGAGACCCTGTACCAAACACATTTTTAAAAATAAATTTTTTTAAATGGTCAGAGGTTGATGACCACATCAAGTCCAAATCAACAACGTCAACCCTTTCTTTTCACAATGTTTTATCAAAGTGTAGTATTTACTTCCATTTGATGACATAGTGTCTATTCTTTTTTTTTTTTTTTTTTTTTGTCTTTTTGAGACAGGGTCTCGCTATGCAGTTGAGGCTGGTCCTGAGCTCACTTTTGTAGCCCAGGCTGGTCTCGAACTCGCACCAATCCTCCTGCCTCAGCCTCCCGAGTGCTGGGATTACAGGCGTGAGCCACCACGCCCGGCCATAGTGTCTATTCTTATTCCTGAGCCATGGAATAAGACCAGAGATGGAATAAACTAATGATCATGTTGGAGTCAAAGCATTAGATTGCTTCCCTCTAGACAGCATCATCAGAGAATTGCTGAAGAGGATTTCAAAAAGCACAAAAGGCTTAGAACAGAAAAAAAAAATGGAAGAATTAGGAGGGGTACAGGGACCTAGGAGGAGGAGACAGTGGTGGAGGACAAAGAGACAGGAAAACACATAGCTATAGTTGGATCTCAAATGTCTCCAAAAACCATGCTTTAAAGGCTTGGTCCCAACCCTATAGACCTATTGAGAAGTGAGTATGACACAATGATGTAAAGCCTTCTGGTCACTGCAGCATGCCCTTGAAGGGGTCAAGAATATGGGAGCTTGTTCCTTCCCGGCTGTCTTTGTTTCCAAACCACTAATGGTGGGCATTTGCCTTTGTCTATCACTTGTTCTGTGCCATAATGTTCTGCCTCACTCTAGGCCCAGGGCAGCAGAGTTGAGCAACCATGCACCAAAAGTTCTAAGAACATGAACCAAAATAAATGTATCCTTCCTCGAGGTGAACTTGCTCAAGAATTCTATCTAAGTAATGCAAAGCTAAAGCAAATACACAAACACATACACACACACACACACACACACACACACACACACACACACACACACACAGAGCAACATGTCATATTCGTGTCTTTATTTTGCCCCAACACAATTTCAATGCAGAAATTAATTATTTCACTTGCCCTAGTCCCTTTTCTTCTTTATGTCTTCCACTGGCCTTTGAATGCTGATTATTATATTACCGAAACAACAGTCATTGAATCCATCTATTTCTCAGTATCAGTGATAGGTTAAAAAAAAAAAAAAAGTAAAAGAAAGAAAAGCTATGCAGAAATTTTAAAAAAGTCAATAGAAGAAAATCAGATAGGATAAAGTCTAAGGTTCTATCTTCCTCTCACCGTCAATTAGTCTGATTTTAGAATGCTTATTCTGTGGTTTGAAAGCTGTTCCCTGACTCGCTTGATTCTCCATTAATAAGATTCCAGCATGTCTTGATTTTGAGGCCGCACATGCTCTTAAGAATCCATACTCTAATCTTGTTACCAAGTTCAGATCATGAAGTTGATACCCCCCTGAGGACAGATTGACATTTTGATGTTCCTAGTTAGCAAAAACATAAACTGAGAAAACTGCATTAACAAGCAAATAAATTTATGGGATGCTTGCTATAAAATGAATCTCGCTGCTTGTCGGCAGCTTTTAAGAAGTGAAATATGTATGTGGCCTAAAGAACTAAAGGAGCTCGCTATTTGAAAATGTGTTTCTCTTCGGCTTCTCTCTGATTCAGGGAGAAAATTACAGATATTGTAAGAGCCCTGGATTATTAATGTGAGTCTGCTTCAAAGACATGGAAGGAATGTTTTATTATTCTCTCTGCAGCTCCTGATCCAGCTTCTGTAGGTGCGATCAGATCACTAAGCATCTTCTTTGTTCTTCTCACAGACCCTGAATTTTTTAGTATGATTTCTTGTCCTCTTGCATCCATTTCATACTCAGTCTCTTGGGATTTCTTCTCTTTTGTGTGTGTGTGTGTGTGTGTGTGTGTGTGTGTGTGTGTGTATTTTAGGAAAGAGTCTACAGACTGTTCAGGGTCTCACTACTAGATTAGGCTTGTAGTGAAGGATTTCCTCTCTATAATTTGATATCATCTCAAAAATCCTTGTTGTTCCATGAAGTAGCCATGTCTACAGAGACAATAGGACTTTCATGTTAGAAAGCTGAATTTTAAATCCACAATATAACACTGACTAGCTGAAACTTCCTGGACAAACCCACAAGGTTAGCTGCCCTCAACCATAATAAGATCATCATGCGATTTACTGAGCCACCATATGGTCAGTACCAGGGACAGGAGAGGAATAGGGCAAATGATGACTCTCCCACATCATACCTTATTGTCCATAAAACAACTTTCCTTAAATTATTTAAACATCCTTTAATGAGCCTTAGTACAAGCAGCAAAAAGAAGATGAGGACACGGGACATAGGGCCATGTTACAAGCTTTAAGCATTATTCAGTGTTCTCACACTGCTTCAGATTGATCTAGAAAGAAATGGAGCAGAGCCTTCCTGTCACAACACACTGATTAAGCCAACGGGACTTCACACAACAGTTCTCAGTTCTGATATGCAGCCTTTTGTCTAACAAGCTAATAACACACTCCAAAGCTCCAGCACTCAGAATCTAAACTGTATCAAGTGTAGACTGTAATAATTATACCATTATTCATGCTGAAATAATTCTCAAATCTTTTGTGAGGATTTATGCTCAAGAAATATGATCACTTAGTACTTCCTTTCTTCTTACTCTTTGTAAATAAATAACTAAAATCTCATCATACAGACCACTTCTTACCATTCTTAGATAAAGTTATTCCCTGACTCAGATATACATTGGTGAAGAATATTTTCCACTTTATGAACAAGGAATCTGAGGTTCACATGTATGAAATTACGTGCTTTAACTCAGATACATACCAAGAAATAAAACTATTATGATGAAGAGAAAATAATTAGGTTCAAAGAGCCATTGCAACTACGTATTAGTTAATACTGTTACTGTTGAAAAGTCTATGTTATCCAACTAATCTACAAATTCAATGCAATTCTGACCAATGACATTTTTATATGAAAAAAGAATCCTAAAATTTATGTGGATGATGTGGTAAAGCAATTTTGAACAAGAAGCACAGTGCTGGAAGCAGTGTATTTCTGGACTGCAAAAAATGTCACAAAGATATAGTAATTAAAACAGCATGACAAGGGGCTGAGGAGATAGCTCCATATCCCAAGTGCCTGCCTGGCAAGTGCAAGGTCATGAGTTCAAACCCTGGTCCTGCAAAAATAAATAAATAAATAAATAACAGCATGACAAATACATAAACAGAAACCACAGACTAAAGAAAAATAGCAGAGGGGTGTGAATGAATATATCCATGTATAATTAACTTTTCTTTGATAAGGGTATTGAGAATACACAACAAGGTTAAGACAATCTCTTTAGTAAATTATTCTAGGGAACCAGATATGCACATAGCTAAAATTGGATTTTCACCTTATACACAGACAAAAATCAACTGAAAATAGGTGAAGGATATAAAGCTAAGACCTGAAAGTATAAAGTTAAAAAAAAAGTAGGGCAAAACATCTTGCCATTGACTTTGGCAAGGATTTTTTGAACATGACACCAAATACAGAAACAAAGAAAGCAAAAGAGACAAATGAAAACCATAAAAAGAAACCAGAGATTGGGGTCTATGTCTTTAATAAAAGATTAACTTCCAAAACATATAAGTAATACTTAGGATTCAATATCTAATAGTGAAATACAATTTTTTAACAGACAAATGAAATAAGTAGTTATTTCTCTAAGGAAAAAAAGCACAAATGGCCAATAAGTATATGAAAATGTATTGAATATTGTTCATCAATAATGTGATGTTAATAATTATCACAATGATTAATGAACACATGTGTTTTGGAACACCTACTATTAAAAAAAAAAAGGTAACTGTTGAGGATCAGGAGAAAGAGGCAGAAATGAGGTTTTGTTGTTCGTTTGTTTTGTTTTTTAAACATACTCTTTGCTCTAGCTCAAGTACTCATCCATTGATTGGTAAAGTTGAAAAGGAATTTAGGTAAGAAGTGGAAGCAATGCCAGTCCACATACAGTTGATTGAAAAGTACGTGCACAAGCACCTGTCACTCCTTCATGCATGCACCTTTGCAGTGCGGCTACGTATACTCCCACCGAGAAGTGCAGTCTATTTCCCTGCCTTTTAAATCCTTGAACCCTGTTTTATGAAGCTTTGCCTTGCGACAAGCTTGGACTAGTAAATGAGCTATTATTCAGTTTCTATTAATGCCCTCACGAAAGCCTGCAGCAACTTCACACACACTCTTAAAATCCTGCTTTCATGCAAGGGAGGCTGAGCTAGCCAGGTGATAGGACTTCATGAACAAGGAGCTCAGGCAACAAACCCAGGGAATCACACAGAAGTGACGTCATTAGACCCTCACGAACCAGCTTGCCAGGGAACAAGTCAAGATTTTTAGGTATTGAATGTTCCACAAGGCATCCAAGAAAAGCTCACTTCCTACTTATTTACATTAGTTTTTCAAAATGTGCTACCATGGTACACTACAAGTTTTGTTCAATCCCCAGCACCACGTGTTGTGTCAGCCCTGCCCTCGAGCATGCTGAGCTGGCCACCCAGGCTAGGTGTGGTGGCACGTGCCTATAATCCTGGCACTGTGGAGGCTAACAACAGGAAAATCACTACAAATCCAACCTGTGTAGTGAGACCCTGTAGCAAATACATAAAAAAGTAATCATAGTACATTAGAAGATTTTAATTTAGATTCATTTAACAATCAATTGTTAGAATTGGAAGGAATTGAGAAAAATGTGTGCCTAAGGTGTCACCAAATCTTTTCTCTTCCCACAAAAATATTTGGTTTTCTGCTGTCACATCGAAGGAATTCTGGCTGGTGTAAGACAGTGTGAGTTTCCCTTCTTATGGAAAAATTTTACCTGTGCTATGTTGGGTAGCTTAGGCTTAAATACTCCCAGATATAGGATGAACATAACTTCAGAAGCATTGGGAGTAGGTGTCCCAATTGAAGTGAAATACCTCTTTCTGTTATAAAAAGAATACACTTTCTGACATCTCCCATGTATTAGACTTTAATACTGGACGACAAACAAATTTCTCTCACAGCACTGAACTCATCATTCAAGACTGGACATGCATATAAAAGAAAGCTTTTGTTCTCCACATCATCTTAAGTCCTTCCAAACTTCTTTACACATAGAACGTTCTCAGTTACCCTTTACTGTCCACTTCAACTCATATAAAATTTTGGTAAAATTTAAAATTTACCCCTTTTACTGAAATAGTAGTTCTATACTTTTATTCACTCAGTAGTCAGAAATTTCCCCTTTCATGAAGTTCATAATCAAATCATCAAATATTTTGGAACCCATAATCAGCTGTCATTTATTTTGTTATATGAATATCGAATAGTGGAATGTGAACTATGGAAAAAATATGAATTTCTTAGGTAACATAGTAAACCATGGCTAGAATGTAGGAAGAATTTGTTGCAATGGTACTTGAAAAGATTTTGCAAGAATGTGTGACACAATGCCAGTCTCTGGAAAAGAACATGAATCTTCAGAATCTTGAAGAACTGAGAATTGAATTTGCTCTAAGATCTGCAATATATTCTACAAGACCCTGGGTAAGTTCTTTAAACTCACTAAGACCATGCGCCATATGTTTTGATAATTGTTGACGTATGACATTTTAAAAGTTCTTAATGCTTACTTTTACTGAATGTGAAAAACTGGAATCAAATGCTATGCATTAACTAAGAGCTCATATAACTCGACTACATTCATTAACCCTTTTGAATATCAATTCAGTAATTTATGGTTTGGTAAATGCAATTTACCTCATAGGGAAGCTGTTGATTTAATTAGGAGAGGTAAAGGTTGCAATAGCCTGCAAAACAGAAAAGTTTTGTAAACTAATAAAAAAGTAACTTCTATATTAGTGCATAACTGGCTTAACCCTTGTTCTCATGTGTAGCAGCTCATGCAGAAAATGCTGAATAAATTGTTACCTTAACTAGAGCTATTATGGGGAAGTACAAAGAAATTTAGAATTTTTTTTTGAAATTTAGAATTTTTGAGAAGAAAATGACCAAGTGAAATGTCCCAGAGGAAATGATATTTTGGGCTGGGGAGACAGCTCAGTGGCATAAGCAACTATTTTCGTACTTGGCATGCACCAGGTCCAGAGTTCAATCCCTGGTATTGCCAAAAAACAAAACAAAACAACAACAAAAAAAAATAGAAATTATGTCTTATATGAGAAAGATAATTCAATTATCACTAGGTGAAAGGATGTAATATGGTAGGAGAAAAGGAATACAAAATTTCAGGAATATGGGAAATTTTGGTAAAAAAAACTAAATCCTGACAAATTAGAAGTAGTCCAAAACTGTGTAATAAGATGCAGAGATATACCAGGCTCTATTTGGATTATCTTAAAAGTATTATTATTGGAATAGATCTTCCTAGAGCTTTAACAATTATGATTCTAGGATTAATTCGGGCTTAGATTTACTCTATTTCAGGAGAGAGAAAACTAAATCACACTTGCACGTCATGATTTTCATAGTTTAAATAAAAGGATGAGCCAGGATCAGAACTTGGGTAGTCTAGCTCCAAAGTATATACTTTCTATTGTCCAAGAAGAAAAGAAATAACACAGAAAGGGAAGAAAGCTGGACACAATGGTCACAAGTATTAGTCCTAAGGAGGGAATGGACAGTCCTCATGGGCCCTTGATGTATGGTGGCATTAATAATGTGCCCCGAGCCTGCCATGATGGTGGCAGGTGGAATCAGCCTTGTCTTTCCCAAGGATCAGTCAAAGTTTAATCCTTCCGAGGCAAAAAAGAAAGAAAGAAAAACAAAATTGTCTTCACAAGCATGATTGTCAGATGATCCCTAGGCCTCGGAAACTCAAAACAAGGTGTAAGAAAAGTGGAGGCTGCCTCAAGCTGAGAAGCAGGTCCCTTGACAGGATCCTGGGCATTTGGAACTGACCAGCAATTGCTGACACAAATGGAGAATTTGTGTCCTACTGTGAGTGATTACAGCTTTCTGTCAGTACAAGTGGCCTTTCTGATAAAATTCAGCCATAAGGAATAAGGAAAGAGGCTCTAATTTGGTTATTTTTCAAGGCCTTTCCTATCTCAGGCCAGCAGTTTTATTGTTCTGTGGCTGTTTCAAAGGACCCTCTCTGGAAAGACCGCCACATTTTCTCCCGGAGCCTTATCGGCCTCCACCAGACCTCCTCATTTGCCTTATGGTGACTACAATACAAAGGCGAGCAGAAAGTTCCAAATTAAGCTGAGTAACCTCTCACTTGTGGCCAGCTGCAAGAATCACCCTGGCCTCAGAACTCACTGGATATCTGTTTTTCCCAACTGGTGACCTCATAGCAGTCAGATACAGACGGAAGAACAACTGGAGGCTGAGGCCTTCGTGACTACTGAAATTCACCAATGCGAGCTTCTCCAGAATTTACAGGTGAGCCTTATTCCTAAGGACAGCTGACTTGTGCTGCTTGCCCACTGGACCTGGGACTGCGAACCAGGAAGCAAAGCAACGTGCGAAGAGAGAAAGGACTTGAAATAGTAGGATATCTAAACGTTAGACCTATGTTACCTAAATAGTCAAAGCTTCATTCTCATTTATTAAAAAAGATCAATAAAATTTTACACTAGAGTTTTAATGATTAGGGGCAAAAATGCAAGGAAAGAATTTATTTATTTATTTATTTATTTATTTATTTTGGGGGGGGACCGGGGTTCGAACTCACGACCTTGCACTTGCCCAGCAGGCACTTGAGCCTCGGAGCTATCTCCCCAGCTCCAGCATTCATTTATTTTAACAAGAGATTCATATTTTTTTAGCTGGGGTCAAGGCACTTTTTACCTAAAGGAAGTAAAACAAAGAGAAACAGAATGGAGGGTCACAGAAATAGCCCATTAATCTTTCTCCTTCTATTGAAGTTTGAGAAAGTTCACATTTAAAATAAGTTTGCATGAAAATTTGTCCTCTACCGTGTTTTTGTTGTTGTTGTTGTTGTTGGTTTTTGTTTTTTGGTTTTTGGTTTTTGGTGGTTTTTTTTGTTTTTTTTTGAGACAGGGCTCTGCTATGCAGTTCTGGCTGACACTGAAGTTACAGAAATCCTCCTGCCTTAGCCTTTCAAGTGCTAGTATTACACACTTGCACTATCACACCCTGCCGGAATAAAACTTCTAAAGAAGACTTTAAAAATATAGACAAGGCAGGGGCCCAGGAGGATGGCTCAGTGGTCCAAAGCTCCTGCTTAGGAAAGCTTAGGCGGCTGCAGGGACCGTGGTTCGATCCCCAGCACCACATGCTGCACCAGCCCTGCCCTCAGGGCAGGGTGAGAGGGCCATACAAATAAATAAATAAACAAACAAAACAAAAGTTCTGAAACAAAAAAAAAAGTTAAAAATTTAAAAATCTTTCAAAAAATATAGACAAGGCAAAGTATTTACAGTCAGGACAAAGGAATTTTCTTTTATGTGACATTGTTAGAAATGCAATACTATCTAGTATTTTGTTACAGAATTTGACAATGAACCAATGTCGTACTTAGTTTCATAAAGTACCAGTTAGCTCTGCAAAACGTCTATACTGAAAAAGTTACGTGTTTGAAAATGATAGTCATTGAAATCATAAGCATGGAAGCTCTGTCACAAGACTGTTTTTCAGTTACTTCATGAAGAATGAACATATCTTAAAACACTAAATTTCTCCTGTCGTGGACATTCCACTTATGGTGCACTGAATTCCGTATGTGCTGCTGAGGGACTAGGAACTAACTATGAGAAAAGCTTAATGTATTGTGCCATATCATGCAGTGGTTACGCTGCCCTTCCCACTGCCGGGTGCAACATGGTGGGTAATCCTGCACGTTCTATTTCATGCACCCCCTCCCACTCCACCCATGAGCCTCCTTCAAATACATCCAGAAGGCTCCATTTATGCTCCACAATCTCTTGCCTATATTATCACAAAGTCAGATCCCTTCCCAATGTGATCTTCTAACCATAGTTCCCAAATTATCACTCTGTCTTACACATTTCTACTTCTAAGGCTGAGGTGTAAACCACTTATGTTACCATGTACTCTCTTACCCACCTTTCCTTGACTAAGGCAAGTACACAGCCGTGTCAGGCCCCTTGCAGTTGGTCCTTTCTTGGTGTGGAATGCCCTTCCTCAGATAGTCACATGGTTCCCACTTTCGTTTCATTCGTTTCCTCTCTCAGACGGCCATTCTCTGAATGGCTTACCATAAAGTGCAACTACGCCTCTCCTCTCTTCCGCTACGATCTTAACTGGTATTACCAGCGATTGCTGCTTGCTGTGCTCTAAGGTATATTTGCAATTTCTTTATGATTGTCAGTACCAGAATGCTCCTTCTATATGGACTGGGAATATTAATTTTAACTTGGCATAAAAGTTTATATTTATTTTATACATAACTTGGCAAGTTTTTATAGAAAGATGTTAATTAGATACAGATCATTTTTTGCCATCTCAAATAGTGTTATGTGACTCAGCTCCCATCCTGGGCAATGAGCTGATCTGGTTCCCATAACATTAGCCTTACGGTTCCTAAAATTCCTATAAGCGAAACATACAATATGTATTCCTAATCTATATAGCCAATTCTATTTAGCAAGATGATTCTAAAGTTCATATGTCTTTCTGAAGATGTAATTTTTAGTTGTTGTTTATTATTAAATAATATTCCACCTGATGAGAAAAGTTTAACTATTGAACTAATGGTGACCATTGGGGTTACCATTGGTTTAATGTTACTGTGAATAAGTATGCTAGCGGCATGTCTTCTGGTGAACTTGTGTTTTCATTTTTCTCAAGTAAATATCAGGAGCTAGGATCGTTAGGTCCTAGAAACAGTCTATGTCTCCACTTTTTTTGACAACGTTGAAAATTCAGATTGACGCCCGATGTGTACAAGGTACTCATACAATATTCACTGACTAAAAACATCTTTAACTGTTACCATGGGGGTGAATATAAATCTAGATGAATCTGATGGCCAAGGTAGGCCTGTCCAGAGTTCTAAACTGACTGAGTGGGCTTTCATTATTGAGGGGTGGAATCTACCTGGAGCTTGTGCTGACCTGTCGGTGTGAGGGAGCCTACTGAGGCCCTTCGTGAGGCCACTCAGGTGACCCAAGGCGGACGTTCTTTGGCCTTTGTATTTAATAGGCCTTGCTTGGCTGTTTCCTTCCCACCTGGGAGCTGCCATTAATAACTCTCAGAGTTCTTCCTCTCGAGCTTCCTGCAATCCCATTATCCTCCTGTCTGGAGAAACAAACTCATCTGACAACACCGGCAGCATGGAGATTCGGGTGGATGTCCTGAATTCAACACCTGGTGACTAAAATTAAAACTTGTCTCCTTTGATTTATTTCGGTTGGAGGAAAGAAATCATTTAAGTTCTTGGAGATGCAGATAAGACATGATACATGTCCCATCCATTTCCCTGAGAGCAACACTTCCTGCCACTAATATAGATAGAAAAAAGAAAAAGAAGCTTCAGTCACACACACTTGACTACCTTAGCAGGGAAGAGATGAGGAGGTGGAGGCAAGAAAAGGAAGAGACAAGGAGTCTGTAGAGGGAAATGGTAATGAGGAACGTGCGTGCCATTTCTGGGAAAGAGATTTAAACCAAAGAGAGATATATGTCTGCTTGATACATAGCATTTTCTGTTCCAATTGATAATCAACCTTCTCTTTTCTATCAATTCATGGGAGTCAGACATCACCTTGCAGATGCACAAATCCAGGAGTTAGTTCTAGTGTCAGCGCAGGGTGAATTTGTAGGAGAGTCTTGAACTTCCTGACATTAAGGAGGGCAGAAGAGGCGCCTATCTTTCCTCAGTCTCTCAAGGGGGAAATCTACTGACTGCAAAGAAGTGGGGCCAGCCACATAGCTCAGTGGGCTAAAATGCCTGCTTAGGAAGGTTCAGGGACCAGGGTTCGATCCCTGGCACAACTGCTGGCCCTGCCTCCAGGGCATACTGAAGAGGTGATTGAGACTGGGTATGGTGGCACATGCTTGGAATCCCAGCACTTGCGGGGCTGAAAACAGGAGGATCACTAGGAGTCTGATCTGTATAATGAGACTCTGCAGACCCTATGTTAAATTATATATTTTTTTTATTTTTTTTCAAGCCTTTTTAAAGATAGTCAAATTCTTATGCTTTAGAAAGTCAAATCCTTACATTTTATAATTGTGGATACTGAAGTCCAGAGAGAGAAAGAAATTTATCCAAATCTATATTGCTGGTTAACGTCACAGAAGAAACCCTCCACATCGGGTCCATTTCATCTTATTGCTGAAGAACACACCTGGGACCAAGATGATGTTCTGTGTCTTCCAGTCAGACCATATCAGCTGCTTCTGTTGGTGGGCAACAAGGGCATAGCTGGCGTTCGTTGATAGAAAATGAAAAAGAAAAGATAATAATTCAGGCAGCATATTGATTCAAGGTGCATTTTTTTAAGGCTCAATAAAGTGTGACTTGAAAGACCATGATTCCAACGCTTCCTTTCCATATTCCTTCAAGCTTATTCCTTGATCTTGAGGTGGTGTGTGTACAAGAGGAGCTGTGCCACTCCAGTTGGGCCAGTCAGATAATTTCTCTGCTGAACATGATTGGCTCCAGGTAGGGGCACATGATCCAGGTGATCCAATGAGAAACCTCCTGTGTATTTATTTTACAATTGGAATTGGAAATGAGTTACTTCTTCGATCTTAGATAAGTAACTTTGAAGAGAATTCCAGGTGAAATAGGAACCGCAAAAATATTGATGGGAGCTAGGGTATATAGATCAGTCCAGCTTAATCATCAAAAGGATTGCTGGGGTACATGCTATAATAAAACTTAGCTAAGGAACTAAGAGAAGAGACCAAAAAAGCACACAATGCCCTGATACCAATTCCTTAGTCATTTTCCCCCAATTCGTTTTGTTGCTGCTGTTGTTGTTGTTGTTGTTGTTTTTCTCCATCACTTCCCCAATGACAAGCTTTCTGGTATGTCTGTAATAGTTTTGGTTTGTGAGAAGTAATATATAAGGCAAGATAGTTAGATAAACCAGTAACTGTTACACTGGTCGTTTGCACTAAACACATTCTGCCTAATGCAGTGCCTTAAGTTTTTAAACACTTTCTGTAAGCACAGGCCATTTCCTTTGGAGTCATTCTTTGGGAAGGGCTTTAAGACCATTTTCAAACAGCACTTTTGTGCCTTTTGTGCCAGGGCGGGGCCGGAAGCTGCCCCAAGGAGCCAATGAGACTGCTTGGAGACAAGTTCTACAAGAACAACACAAACGCCTTGCAAAGTGACTGGAAACTTTTCTGTCTTTTCTTCAAGCTTCCCTTTTCCTCTCGCTGGCTCTCCGCCGGCTCAGTCTCGCTATGCGTGGAGTTCTGATGCCCCCTGCTGCTCGATGCTGGCTGTTGGATGTAAGAGCCACATCTTCTGGGTGTGCTGAGCTGTTTTCCCTGCCAGTCACGTTTGCTAGTTCTTCCTTCTCTGCTCCTGTTTGTCTCCTGTGTTTTTCTCTGGCTCTGGTTTCTTACCACTGTTCAGTGCTTTTTCCTGGCACCGAATCGCACACTTTTCTCTCTGCCTCTTTCTTTTCTCCTCTCCACTTCTCTGTCCGTTTTGAATATTGTTTTCTGTGCCCAAGTCTATCCTTCAACCCACATCGCTCAATTTCTGGGTCCTGTTTCTTCATTCTTTTCCCAGGTTCAGTTTCTGTTACGCATCCTCACTCATTTGTGGTATGTTTTCTTTTACAGAAAGATACACCAAATGTTCTTCACTGTATTCTAAGAAAACTTATTGAGGAGGTGATCAGTCATACTGAATACCTGACTACCATGTTGCAGAGAAAGTTCTTCTAAGGAAGAAATAGTCTTCACAGAGTTCTGAGAAGTTCAATTTCTTCCACTCTCTTCACCTGTATGATATTGGGCAAATATTTCCTTTCCTCTTCTGAGCTACACATTTTAATGTCTTGAATGGGCTAGAGGTGATGCCCTTGGCATCATCCAGATCAGAAAGAGAAGCTGGGATCCTAGCATTCCCTGGGAGAGGCTCATACTCACACATCTGCGAGTGTCCTGCTTGGCAGGCTCTGCTCAGGGGTGGTCTTTTCAGTTAACAGGCAGGACTCCTCTTCCCAGAACCCTCCTGGCCCAAGTTTGCTTGTCTGCCCCAGTGATCTGCCATAAGATCGGATGCAAACACCAAAACAGCTTCCCTAAACTGTATCCCGATCCTTCTGGTGAACCTTCTGTATACCATTTGCAATAGTGCCTGTGAGTTTCCAAAGGAGAATGCTGGCTTCAGGGTAGCACAGAAGGGCCCCTGCTGAAAACTACCATGTCAGAGGTGCCCCACGCAGCTTCACAGCCTTGCCTCCAGTTTTTAATAGACTATAGTTTTATAAATAAAAAAATAATCCGAGAGGTTAGTTCCATTAATGATCAGTATGTACCTGGGCCAGACAGTGTCTAAACTTGGGTTTTTCAGATGCAAAAACCTCAGGAATGTAAAGCAGGAGCACAAGCCTTGTGGAAAGAGATTGAATTAGAATGTACTTCCTGGACACAAGTTACCCCACACAGGTGCGAAGATGGGGGCTCTTGCTACAGTGCCCGAGGCTCCCTTCAGTTATAGCATAGCCAGGGCACATCAGCCAGCTACTACTTTCCCTAACTTCTAACTAACTTATTCTGCTCTTTAGTTTTTGCGAACATTTATGAATCCGTAAACTCTACATCAGTGAGTTTCTCCCAAGGCAGAGAATATGTTATAGCTAACTTTTGATTTCCCACAATGCTGAACACCATGTGATTTTAAATGTAGGAGATATTAAGGTTTTGTTTTTATTTCTGAAGGCAGAAGGAGTGGGAGGAAACAATTCAAGCATGGGAGCTAGAAGGAGGGGAAAATATGAGAGAAGAAAGAAAGGCAGAAAAGTATTAAAATATCTTTTATCACATCTCAGGACTTGGGCTATGCATAAGCAAATCTCCAATATTGGCTCACCACTTGCCTTTAAGAACTGACGACTAGAGAAGACCAAAAGTATTGAAAAATAATGAATTTTCAATGTCTATAGCAACTTTAAAATAGAGAATCTCGGACACCAACTGAATATCAACTTTCAAGTCTCTCAAGTTACCAAATAATGCAGGAGGATAGTGGTACTTGCTTTATAGGACTTTTCCTTAAAAAGCGATTTTTAGAGGTGCCTGTTTATTCTGCAAAGCAAGACAGCTCTGGAGCCCAAACACTCACGCCGCCTGGCTTCAGAGCGTCCGCTAAACACGTGGGAGTCTAGCCTCCCCAGGACAGATGCTAGCAATCCATACCAAACTCTCCACATTTCAGTCTGTCAATGAAAAGGCTGTCACAATAACAGCAGCTGCTTTATGTGGACACTGATGTCTTTTGGGCCTCCCAGACAGAAAGGTAGGAAATAATAACTGGTCATTTTTCATCAAGACAGATAATAGAGGACAGCGGGAGCAGGGATGCTTCTTGGGGACTGCACTGCCTGCAAGGCACCCCTGGGGGGAGGCCTGCTGCTTCCCCATCAGCGTGAAGCAAGAGCAGCAGCGGGGGAGCCTTCGGAGCTCAAGGAGGCAGCCCCGGGCAACACCGCACCCCCAGCAAACCTTCGCTCCAGTTTCTTGGAAGGCTTGGAAAAGACCCAGTGACTGGGGAAAAGACAACTATTGACCAGATGACACAGGAGAGTAAATTGAGGTGCCTAAGAACAACTGAGAATGGACACTACCCTTTTTTCTCTTAAACCAGTGCTTTCATGTTTGTTCATTTTTTCCCATCAGATTTATGAGCAGGAAGACCCAGCAATACGGATCCATATTTTAATGGAAAGAAATCAAATCTATATTTTTGAAAGCAGTTTAATGGCCATGAGAAATACTTACAGTATCCAGTTAGGTGAAACAAAAATTATGTATGTACAAAAGTCTCGTGATCCTGATTTCATAAAAATTGTGCATACAAGCTGTGTATCACCCAAGACATGTCTCTAGATGGTGGTGTAACAAGGGATTCCAGGTGCTTCCTTACACAGTCATGTATTTTAAAATCTCTTACCATGTGCATATACTTGTAGTATTTTTTAAAAATTGATTTGAATGTGTAATTTTATTGACTAATGTGGGTGTGCACATAAATACATCAAAGCCAAGGATGTCATGCAGAAAATCGCTAGCCCTATCTCCTCTTGCCTTCCCCCATGGGAACTAGGATGCCAAGCAGTGGTAGAGACCAAGGGCTGTGCCCCACAGTAGTCAGCCGTGCGACCTCGGTGAAATGCTTCATCTCTGAGTCTCACAGTGTTCATCTGTCGCAAAGGGAATGTATTGTTCTCTCACCAAACTCATAGGCTCTTTTGTGTGTGTATTTATTTATTTGTTTGTCTTTTTGAGACAGGGTCTTGCTATGCAGTTCAGGCTGGCCTTGAGCTCACTTTTGCTGCCCAAACTGGCCTCAAACTCACATCCTCCTGTCTCAGCCTCCCAAGTGCTGGGATTACAGGGGTTCACCACCACACCCAGGAATAGGTTCTTTACAAAATAAAAGGGGGGCTTGGGGAGATAGCTCCGTGGTGCAAGTGCCTGCTTGGCAAGTGCAAGGTCGTGAGTTTGAACCCTGGCCCCGCCAGGAAGAAAGAAAGAAAAGAGGAAGGAATCAAGACGTTGTGCCTGAACCCAAATGCGCAGGCAGACAGGAAACAGAGTAAGGGAGGTTCCTGCTCTTGAAGTCCTAAATGTGTTCAGCCCATGTGTGTCTACCAAGCTATAGGCTGCAGGGCCCCCCACCCCCATTAGGTCTTGACAATCAGATGAGTGTGTCTGAGGAGGTGGCAGCCCCACGGAGGGGAGGGAGCCTCCAACTGCAGGATTACCGTGCTGGTTCCTCAGAAGCTAGAAGCAAAACAGTGGAGGACATACTGCAAGCAATTCCTCAAAGCAAGAGAGGGACTCTGGCTTCCCAAAGAGGCTGCTACTTTTCTGGCCCTCAGGGTCTTTGTAGGAGGAAAAGAAAGTTAAGCTGAACTTAGAGACAAGGGATTGACTCAAATTCCAGGTAAACTGGCTGAAAATCTGCTTACTGTGAAATACTATGAGATAAGAATAGGCAGAATAATGCGACAGGAAATGACAGGTTTTACCAGTGCATCTTTCGTAGTTAGAAAATGCTATTTAAGTTGTTGTATGTAATCTGTACAATTCATCTGTGGTGTTCCAGTTCAGTAGGCAACCTCAGGTACACGTGAACAAGAGTTGCCTAGCGCAGCTTTCGGTCCGTGTGCATGTGCGAGCTGCCTGCCCGCCTGCTTGCAGGCGGCTTCCTGTCATATGTTCTCCCTTTTGCCTACCGTTCTTTCCTTGGCCAATACCCTCAGAGACTGCTACACTGGCCACCTCCTCCAGAAAGCTTTCTTTAGCCAAGCTACTCTCAGGCGTAGGCTTCTACCTCCACCCTCCCTCTTCACTCTGCAGTATTTCGGTACTTACGCATGTAGGCATGGCTGTCCCTCACCACTCTGTACATCTTTCGTTTTCATGTCGTTGCTGCTTTCCTCCTCATGTCCCTGATGCTTGACGTAGTGTCCACAGAAGAGAAAAACTCAGTGCTTTCTCAACACCTTAAAGGGAAAAAGACAAAACAAAACTAAATGCCTATATGGAAAGAAAGCAAAGGACATACAGATGAGTGGATGGATAAATAAATAATAAATGAGTAAATAACTTCAAGGCGAACTAATGCAACAATGAAAGGCAGCATGGATGATTTTGCTACAGCTTTCAATGCTACAGATATAGAAGATGAAAGAAAGTAAAAATCGCTGGAATCAAGCAGAGACGGCCAAAACAGGTCACAAAGACCAACATCAAAATACTGCCACATCTAGGAAAACCATGAGTATTTTTAGCCTCAATTTTCTCAAAAGTAGAATCAGATGTCTTAAAGTTAACCTACGCATTTTGAAAATTACCAGCCTCAGAGTATACAAGATTCCAGTTTTATGTTTAGCATATCTGAAAGACATCAAATACTTGCTCCGATCCGGTTGAATCTGGTTGTGCATACATGGAGTTTCCTAGTTGATTCTGAGATAATCTTTTTGAAGGCCTCCTAGTATAATGGTAATACTTGAACTTGTGAAAAAAAAAAGAAAGTATATGAGATCTAGAAATGTATGGTTTCATAGTAATCAGAAATTATGAAACAATTTGTTGTTTTAAGTGGTTTGCCATGGATTTAGTCATTGTGTACAATATTTTATGTAATTCTTATTTTTTTATGTAATTTATATGACTTCCTGCAGCAGATGTCACTAGATCATCTTCACCTTTTCTGTAAGATCAAGCAGCTTATATTACTCAGCTTTCTCATAATTGAGAAAGAAAGAGCCAACACCTACAATGTAAAAGAGAAGTTAACTTTGTTCACAGGTTTGGTGGGTGCAGGCCCTGTTCTTCTATGTCCAACGCAGAAATGGCATACCAAATATGAATGGTAAAAGAAAGCCAGTTGTTGGATGACAGCCTGGGGACTGAGAGCAAGAGGGAGTATCAGGCCTGAAGAGTACTCCTTTCCAAGCTACACATCTGTGAGCCACTTCTTCACATAATGCCCCAACTCTGAACACATGAGACTTCTGCTGGGGAAGAGCCTGTTCCTATAATACACACCTGGTTCTTCTCTCCTACTGCACACAAAGAACTACCATTTCTGGTTCCTTGGAGGCATGAAGGCTCCACTACTAATTCTGGTCAGTGAGCTCTCAGGGAAGGATGTCTAAGATCATGAAGCGTTTGCTGACTGAAGGTCTCCAACACCTTATTTTCTCCTAAAGGTCACATGTTCCTTTACTCCCCATTGGACCCTCCTGTTGAGAAGTGAAGTCACTGAGCTAAGCTCCCTGCACAACTGGGCTACACTTTTAAACAAAGGAACAGACTTTCCAACATGGAGAATTTAACTTCTGAATTATGGAGCCTAATATTGGAGTAGAAGTTTTTTTTTGTTGTTGTTTGTTTGTTTTTAATTTATTTATTTATTAACCTGTCATTCCCATCAGATAAATATCGATGCAATGTTGAAATACTGCAAATCTACATTTTGGCTTCTAAAGCCTTCTTCCTCACTACGAGTCTCTATACCCACATTTTCCAGAGGTTTTTTTTACCCGTTCTCCTCACTTAGCACTTTCCTGCTTTAGACCATTAATCATGGTTCTGTAATCATCCCTGGAAGTGCACTTAAAATCCAGTCCCTGATCAATACTGCTCCTCTAATGCCCCAGTCCTACACCACTCTTCTCTGAAGCATTGAAATAAGCCAGCTGGGCCACCCCGGGCGACCCACACTTCAGGCTGCTGGGCTTGCTGGCTCCCCAGCTAGACCACTGACCTAGGAATTATAAAAGAGATCGAACTCAAAAGACATGTGGCAAATTTAAAGGTCTTTAAAGATGAAAGAAATCACCTAGTGGCAGAATTAAGAATATTAAGGATAAAAGTTGCCTACCTGAAGCCTAAATGCTCTGTGAAGCTCAGATGCAAGGTGGGGGATTCAAAATAGCCTCTGGCTCGCCATATAGACACCAGCATACTTATTACCTTAAAGGGCCACCCTCCAGCTCTGAATAGTCCCATTCTATAGAAAGGTTTCATCATCTGCTACCCAGCATTGCATGCAAGACACCACTAGGATACTTTCATGTAAGAGCTACTACAGGGCTTAGCAACTGAATGCAGTCCAATGCCTGCCATAAAGTAGCATCAATTCTAGTAAAATGCCTAAGATTCTTCTTCCGCAGATCTGGAACCTGAGCTGAGCTGAGTTCCAAGTTGGACGTCCCCAAGCCTTTCTGTAGAAGCTCACGCACTTGGCCTCTTGCTTTGGCCTCTGCTTGCAGAGCTGGCTTCTATGCAGCAACTTTCACTGGAGGTTAAAGCATCTACGCGGCAACCACAGACTAACTTAGGCATTAGATTTCAGCTGATAAATGGACATGGAAGAAACCACATGGCAAGAAGCTGCAATGCACGAGCTACTGCTGTAATGAACACTAAAGGCTTAAGTTTCACAGCTGGCTCCTGCTAGAAGCGTGGTGTACATCGGGGCTACTCTGACACCAGGACTTAATATAAGATTTCATCATGTCATTAAAAAAAGGTGCCATAGAGAAGGTTCCATTTATAACGTGCTTTGGAAGAGGGAAAGTGTTTGTATGAGGAGCAACGTGCATATTGCTAAAGTTTGCTTAAAGTCGCGGGGAAAGCCAGCATCACCCCCCTCCACTGTCTGTGGATGAGTTGCTTTTCCAGTCCAAGAAAATGAATAATTTTCTTCCACTGAGAGTGAACAGAAGCAAAGAGCACTGGGAAGCTTTTGTGCCTAATAGTTGGCACTATTTGCCAGGGAGCAAGACCCTTTGGTGGCTACTGTCCATTCCACAGACAGGTGAGCCTTTCCCATGGTCTAACAACTGACACACAGCAATAACAGGACAGAGTCAAAGAAGAAGGAAAGTTCCTTAATTTCAGAGAGGATGGGGAGGCTGAAATCTTCCATGGTGAGACAAGATCTGATGGCACTTAGAACCCAATGCGCTGCCCAGTGGCACCTTGAACCCTGGTTAACGAAACTAAGTCAGGGAGCATTAGCCATGAGAACTACTTGGGAGCTTTCTTGGCCAGATCTATGCATCAGATAAAAAAAAAAAAAAATGTTAGGCAGAAGTCAGCTTCATGCTTAGGCCATAGTAGCAGAAGCCTGCCTGGAGATTTTTAGGAGAACCCAGAGAAATGATCATACTTATCTATCTGCTCTTTAGAATAAAATCTATTTTCCAATACATATATGAAACTATTACTAGTATCAGGAAAGCTGATTTTGACATACACAATTTTAGAAATGCATAACATGCAGCAATAAAAGTCGTATTTTACGAGCACTAAAATTTCTCGTCTTCTTCTGCCAATCCCTTCTCCTAATCTAAGTCTCTAGAATCCTCTTTTCCCCCTGTTATGGCCTGCGTGTGGATGTGCCCCAAAACCTCATGCAGTTATAAGTGGTGGGCTTCTCAGCGGAGGCTGAATCTGGAGTGTGTGTGTGACGCTAGGATCGAGGGCGTGCGGTGAGCACATTAGTCCGAGGGCTGGTTTTCCATAGCTCTGGCTTGGGTAAGTGTGTGAGCCCTACCCCCACCCCAGGGTGTGTAGCCCGAATGTAATATAAGGCACAGAAAGTGCTTTGCCCTGATCTGTTGCTTCGCTGTCTTGTAGGCTCCATGACCTGCTTCTACTCTGTGATGGCCCAGGGCCAACCCACTCTTCCTGGCAGCCAGCTAATTATGGACTGAAACCTCCAGATTGTAAGGTAAATAAACCTTCCCTCCTTTAACTTTAGATGTCAGGTATCTTAGCAATGAGAAAATCAACTAAGACACTCCCTATTCCTTTATTAATTTACTTTTCCATTGAAGTAAATACTTGGGACTAGAGCAAGGACCAACTGGACTCTGAAGCTGTCTTGGGTATCTAGGGTTAAGCCTCTCCTTCCACTTGAACCCTAGGCACAGATGTGGCTTGATGGACTTTACTAATGTGTGTGTGTGTGTGTGTGTGTGTGTGTGTGTGTGTGTGCGCACGCGCGCGCACTCGCGCGTGCATGTTTGTGTACAGTGGGAGAAAGAGAGAGGAAGAGAAAGAGGGAAGGAGTGAGAGAGGGACATCTCATAGTCCTGGCTCATGAGGATGGATGCATTTGAAAATGCATCACGCATGTAACACTATGTCTGGCACACAGCTGGACAAAAAATGAGATGCTGAATTTCAAAAAAAAAGGAAGGAAGGAAAGAAGGAAGAAAGGAAGGATGGGCTTCACCCCTCTGATGACCCATGAGGTCTTAGTAAACCCCGTAGGTTTAAGAGAGGAAATGCCAGTCCAAATGTCTTTTGAAACATGGTCCACAGTCTTTAGTGGGCAAACATTAGCCCTTCCTCTTTTCTTCTGAATCCCTGATTTTCCCATTCTCCCCCAGGGTACCATCCTCTTGAAAGGACAATTAGTACTGTTTTAGAAGGTGCTGGAGATTTTCTTAAATTCAGGTGTGACATGCTACATACTCAGTCCTTTGCAAAGCAGCATGACTATTTACAAGTTCTAAGTTTCTTTTGTCCACTTCAGTGATGTCTAAGGCTCTTGCTAGACACACTGATCCAAATATGGCTATCATAAGAAATAACAAGGGACCATTAAATCCCAGGTCAAAGAAAAAAAAAAAAAAGGAGGTAAAAAGATATCCCCCTCGCCTAGCAACCGCGTTTGGGTTCTCTCTGAAGTCTCTTAAGTCTGGGAAAAGAGGTCTCAGAAAAAAATTCTTGATCCCGTGAAAAAGTCTTGGCATGAGCTGCTAGTAGGCAGCATACAGCCAGGAAGGCATTTCCACCAGGTAGGCTATAAATCCAACCTTTATTACCTTTTATTATGTTGTTTCAACAGACACTTAAAGACAGCACGACGGTGGGCTGATAGCTGCATTAAATCTCTTTCATTTTCTCTCCATATCACTTTCCCCTCCTGGACTTTTTTCCTCTCTTTCTCTTCATGAGTCAAATTTTATTGGCCTTCTCTAGAGGATGGCGGTCGAATGGAAACATGGTTTACGAGTGAGAAACAAAACCCAACAACTCCCAAGCCCCAAAACTCTGAGCCAGGAATGTAGGTGTCCCATACATGTTCCTATTCTGTGTATAACATGTACACTCCTCAACACATACATATATACAGGCACATATAGGCCGGAAAATCAAAGGAAGGACATAACTTGGCTTATGGCAAAATGGGGCTGAGAGGTATGTGTATGTGTGTGTGTGGCAGGAGTGAACATCAGAAAAAATTTACTGCCAAACTGTCAAATGCTGGAACTGAATTAAAATAAAGTAAGGATCACAATTTTTTAAAACGCTACTTACAGAACAGAATCGTATTAACAGATGAAAATAGGCATCAAGAATACCCTGTGATCATGAGTTGAGGGACAGAGCCAGAAAAGAAGGAGTGTGGAAGAGACGGAGGATGAGAGAAGAGAGGGAGAGGAGAAGGGACAGGGAGGACAGATTAATGGTTCTAAAATCACGCTCCAGACTCTGAATTCTTCATGAACTTAAATCCATGTCTCTTACTACCATGTGACTTTCAGAGAACTAGGTAACTTCTCTGTGCCTCTGTTTCCCAATTTGTTAATAGCGCCTACTCTAAAAGGCCTGTGAGCATTAAATGAGCTCATGCAAGGAAAATGCTCACAGCAGTACCTGACACACAGGCAAGTTGAAATAAGTTAGCAATTAACATGGGGATTGAATTGAAATTAATCCTGTAATATGGGGGCACTGGAAGGAGCAGATCCAATGGTAACTCCCGTTTAGGAGATAAACTGCTTCCACTGCTAGGGCCGGAATCTACCCACCTAACAGTGCATTTCAAGGAAATATAATGTTTATCTCCTCTTGTCAAGGTGAAGCATGTCCTTGATGCCATCATTAGTAAATTTTTGTTCATTTGTATTCCTAGGTTCCAGTGTGTTGTTTAGGTAGAATACTCCATCAAGTCGGTGTCCAGAATTTGTGAATTCACCAGATAGGAAGCTTTTGTAGTTCCTAATGAGGAAACCAATTCTTCAGGCCTTGTTAGAATTGCCAATCAGGGTTTCCTGCTGGGCAGCTTCATTTACTTGGCATCTCCTACTGAGAGACACTGGTACCATTTACAGAATGGAGAACAGAGAAGACAGACAGCTGATTGAGAAATACATTTGGAATGCTGA
Organism: Myocastor coypus; assembly: GCA_004027025.1. Lineage (NCBI taxonomy): Eukaryota > Metazoa > Chordata > Mammalia > Rodentia > Myocastoridae > Myocastor > Myocastor coypus. Next base: position 30,536 of record PVJA010005146.1, on the reverse strand, counting down.
AAAGTGCCATTACTTTCTAGAGAAGAGGAAAAGATTGTCTTGTTGTTGTTGTTTTCGCATGTGACTTTTAGGAGTTAGCCAAATTTGTTGCTTGTATATACTTCTGAGACTTTCAGAGCTAAACAACACAATGTAAGAGACCCTGCAATGGCAGACCTACAGTGAATCAATAGCAACTACTGAAAACTCTGGGGAGGAAATAATGCCCAAGCTATTTCCTATCTCAGTAGGAAAGTGCTAGAATCCATTAATGATGTCTGCCATGGGCAAAGAGCTGGATAATGTTGAGCCAAATGTTATGTTTTTCTATTCTTGATCTAATCCAACTTCATAATGCTGCAGATGTGTTCAAATATCCTACATTGGGAAAAGAATCTTCCAGACTACGTTTATTTTTAAATTTCATCTTAGTTCATGCTATTGGGGTAGGAAAAGTTGGCTATAAACACGAATGATTTATGTATTCTTGGCAAGCAATTGGATATTGCTAAATAGATTTATGAACTCTTGAGTAATGTCATTTCTAGTATAGTTTAAACTGTCTTTTGGGGATCTCTCTGATAACTTTTTGTTTAGTCTTGCTGTTTAGAAAACCTATTAAAAGGAGCTAGCACTTATTAAAATCTTTACTGATTCTAAAATATTAAAGTATAAAAATAAATTGAGCCTTACTACAAATCCGAGAAAAAGTTTTAAAATGTCTACAGTCATTGCGAATGGTTATATAAAACATTTAACTGAAATAGTTTTCACGTTCATTTTGTTCTCAGTGCCTTTATGAGTTCATGGAGTTTTGTTACAGTCTCTACCACTGCCTCACCAGCAATACTACTGGTAATGACTATTCAATTATGTTTGAAAACCCTTCTCTCCCCTTATATTATGTCACTGGTTAATGTTATCACATCTTTCCCATATGGCAGACATAAAAGGATATTTTTGTTCCCCTTTACCAGAGCAGGAAATTGTTTGTCAAAGATAATTAGCAGGAAATATCTATTAAGTCCCATCCCACCCCCCATTGTAAAGGAAATCAGACAATCAAACAAACCAATTCACTGATTTGATCTAAAATCTCAGTCTCCTGCATCACTCCCACCAACTTTAATACCCTTGGGTAATAAATACATCAAGTTGCAAAACACTAGATGTAAGATGAAAGGCACAGAATTCTAGTATTAATTACTTCTTCCAGAGGTGGAATTGGAGAAGCTGTGTAGATGAGAAGGACTGAGTTTGCATCTCAAAATTAGATAAAATGGACAGATGGAGATAAAGGACATCTGAGAGATAGATGTTGCACAAAAGTGTCCTAAAATCCTTATCTTAAAATGCAGTAGAGAAAGAGACATTTGATAGCCCTTCAGAGTTAAATAAATGGACCAGACTGAAACACTGTTTCAAACTCTTCGCTGTGGTTGGTTGCGATTTCCATGGTGGACGTGTAGTCACCTCAACTGAAGCTACAGTGGGCACTGGCCTTTCTCAAACATACCACATGGCTTTTAAGCAGCCAATTAGGGTCTCAATCAGACTTTTTGTCACTTGCTGGGTGTGTGACATCATGCTTGTAACTCCACATCCAGCCTTTTGTTGTCCTCCTTTTGCCTAATCAGCCAAACAGAGCAGAACAATAACTTCGGCTCCTCAGGACTGGTTGGGGAACAACACAGCTTACAAATAGCGCCTGACACAGCAGGAACCCAGAACACTGCTTCTCCTCCCCAGTTCTTACTTTCAGAAATACCAACCCGACTCAAGATGAAAGAAAATATTTACTTTTCCCTAAGAAAAACCAACACTGCAAACGAGAGTATCAGTTTGACAGTGAACCTTGTGCCTATGTGAGACAGAACATTTCATCAATTTCTCACGTTGCTCAGCTAGAGCCTGAGGACAAATCTACTGGAGAGCATGGAAGTGACTCTAAATTAAGTCAGCCTTATGCATTGCTCAGGGATTCTGATACTTTAACACACACACACACACACACACCTCAAGTCTCAAGTAGTTTTAAGCTCGATTTACTTTTTGATGCTGTTTTTGTCTTTTGTTGGTGTTATTGATACGAGGTCTCCCTATGCAGTCTGAATGTATAGTGCTCCTCCTGTCTCAGTCTCCCTAGTGCTGGGATTAGAGGCATATACCACTGTGCCTGGTTTCAGGATCCACACAGTGTGGGGGCCAGTATGTGGGCCGGCATGGCATGTAGTAATGGACATCTAACCCGGATCCTTGTGCTTATAGCATAGGCGGTTAGACTGCTGACCTATCTTCTCAGCCCATGATTAATGCTTTTGATGAAAACATTCAATTTGTATAAAATTTGTCTTTATAGAGAAATTCATCCACTATTACTAATTAGTACTGTAACTTTACTGGTCTTATTGAGCAACTTCAAGTTAGAAACAAAAAATTAAAAGATGGCTTTTGGAAGAAGAGGTATGACATAGAAGGGATTAAAGGGAAGTGGTGGATGTGTCTGGAACCTCATGATGGAGCTAACAAATTAAAACAGAGTGACGGGGCTAAGGAGATGGCTCAGCTATCTAAGTGCCTGCCCAGCAAGTGCTAGGATCCAAGTTCAATCCCTGGTACTATGTATCATGCCTTCCAGGAACCCTAAGTGTGTCTTGCTGGTCCAAAACTTGACCTAGTCGTGTATGCCTGTAAATCTAGCTCTGGAGAGTTTGAAACAGCAGGATCACTATGAGTCTGAGCTGCATAGTGAGACTCTGTACCAAATGAATAAATAAAAAAATTAAAAATAAAAAGATAAGCTGGGCGTGGTGGCGCACACCTGTAATCCCAGCACTCGGGAGGCTGAGGCAAAAGAATCGGTGAGAGTTCGAGACCAGTATCGGCCACAAAACTGAGCTCAAGGCCAGCCTGAACTGTACAGCGAGACCCTGTCTCAAAAAGACAAAATAATAATAATAATAATAATAATAATAATAATAATAATAATAGTAATCATCATTTTAAAAATTTAAAAAAGATAAAGTAAAATAAAAAGAAGTAGAACTGATAAGAGGAGTTAGTGCTGAGGCCCGAACTGAATAATAACCATAGGTGATTACAAAGCTTTCCTTATTCTTTTAAAAATATCATGTGTAGAAACATGAAAGATGAAAAGGAAGTCCTATCTGTTAGAGTTTATGTCTAATGGGACATTCCTAAAAGAATTAAATTGCTAGAAACAAAACTTCATAAAATGTACTACATATTACTAAGTTGGAGGCACTGGGATAAACCACAGTAATCTGCGCTTTTAATAAATACACTAGGAGATTATGAGCACCAGACTTGCTTATGAAAATATGCTAACAATATCTGTCTCTTAGAGATACTTGGAAGGCAAAGTATAAACAGAAAGCAGAAATACAAATGTCTGGAAAGTTGTTGATCAGGTTCCTTGATTTCTTGCACCTCTCTTGAGCAACAGAGAAGTCAGTTGGTGTTTATGTGATACTGTCTAGAACACAGAGTCCTGCCCTTTTTTCCTCACTAGAATATTAAAGAGCTATTTATTCATTCACTCATTCATTTGTTAATTCATTTGTTTGTTCATTCATTCATTTATGTAGTTACTCATTATGCTACATAGGATCTAGTAAAAGGATAACTCCTATCTACTAGAGTTTGTGCCCTCTGAAATTGCAAAATGAGTTCAAAAGGACAAGGAGTAGGAAAAGTTTATTGACAGGTAGCTCTTGAGAGACAGGAGTTCCCAAGTGGGTTGACACAGAGGCCTGTGAGTTCAAGGAATTGAAAAGGGTTAACTACAGCCAGAATGCAGAGAACAGAAGAGAAGTTGTCGGGTTTGGGATGAGCCCTTCTGGGCTGGGAGACACCAGGCCTGTAGCCTGGAAGCCCAGAGGAGCACAGGAGAGTTTGGTTTGGAATGATCACTGGGAATGCAGAGAAGACAAGATTAGAAGGAAACTCAAGGAGGAAGCTCTGTCACTGGACCAAGGCAGTTTTCCAAGGCCAAGATGACCAATCCAAACCCCACATGCCTCAAAATTAGTTTGCAGGTTCTGCAAGCCTGTCATAAAATTAATAAATAAATAATAAAGAGCAGAACTCATCAGTAAGTGGCATGAAGGGAGGTAAAAGGTAGAAGTTTAGAAACAATGTAGGCTCTTCAGGTAGAGATGTGTCCTGCACTAAGTTGAGGTATATTTATGGAATTTTTCAGGTGAAAATGTTCATAACATGTAATGGAAAGAGATGAAGGTCCACTGCCCTGATCTCTTTTTCAAAGGAAACACGTGAGGCTCCATTGCCACATGATAGCCATCAAAGTGAGGATGGTAAACTCGTCATTTTACACGAAAAAGAACAGTCCATTTGTAAGTAGAAGAGATCAGGCCGAGTCTAATTTGCAGGTACAAAGGAGTAGCCCAGAAGTTTTGCACCATTCAGGACTTTGCCTAGAGTTTGTGTTCTGAAGGGCTGGCCAGGTAGCTCAGCGGACTAATGCACAGTGACCAGTGTTCAATCGCCAGTGCCCCAAGGACAGGTGGAGACTCTGCCTGAGCACGTGGTGACATGAGCTGGACGTAGTGATACACATCCGTAATCCTAGTGCTTGGGAGGCAGAAAACAAGAGGATTATTACAGGGTCAATCTGTGTAGTGAGACGCTATAGAACCTGCACTAAATACACACACACACACACAAAAAAAATTGTGTTCTGAACCAAGAGTTTTTATTAAAAGTATAATCTTAAAATAATGGTTTACCCTGATTCTTTTTTTTTATCTGTTTATCTCTCTCTCTCTCTGTCTCTCTCTCTCTCTCTCTCTCTCTCTCTCTCTCTCTCTCTCTCTCTCTGAATCTCTCCTGTCCTACGAAGATCCACTGAGAGATTCCTGCCACTGCCTACGTAGCTATTGGACTTGTAGCGCACACGCCTGCATTAGGAACAGGGCGTCACTCCCTGGCATCACTTCCATGTGGTTTGGATTCAGGGATCCTTGCTAGACTTGGAACCTGGACAGAGAGGAGGCGCTCATTTTATGCAGCACCCCTTCGGGGACTTTAGGCAGATACTGGCTTGGAAATCTCTCTTTCCGGTGCCACCAATCTACCCTGATCTCTCAGCTTTCATTTTTCTAAGTACTGTCCTCCTCCTGTTCTTTTATAGTGCAAATACCTAGGGAATTGAAGCCTCTGAGAATGCCCAGCACCCCAGTTCCTTTCTGACAGAGGCAGGTGACAAGGTTGCACGGTTACGGGGCTCCCCTTGTGCTGTGAACCCGCTTTCTGTCAGGTCAGGACAGCGATGGGATGTGACTGACGCTTCTCTCCCACCTCGCGGCCTCTGGTGACTAGAGACCCATAGCTTCCCGGCCCTCCCGCAGGGTGCCTGACATCTCTAAGTGGTGCTGACAGCCCTTTGCCATTACTGACAAGTGACTCATTTCCAGCCACACAAAATGGCTTCCATCTTCTCTTTTTGAAGTTTCGCAGATGACTTCCTCCGCCCCTGCTTTTCTGAAAACATCACTCTGTCAATGCTTTATGTGAAAACCACACTTATTATGCCAGAGCGGATTCAGCACAATTAGAGCTCAGATTTCATCGCAGATGCTGCTATGATTGCCACGACCTGCCTGACTTGATAAACCTGTAATCTACATACCTGGTCCACAGGACTCACTGTTTTCTCTCTTCTACAAAGGAAAAAATCGTTCCTCTCCATCTACCTTCTGTTTTGTGATTGCTGGGTAGCAGTGTCTGCTCTCATAGGAGTCAGAAACAAAAGCACTAACTCAGATTCTCCACACACCAGTTTTATCCCTCCCAGGCAAGCAATGACCAAGTTCCATTCTCCCTTTTGCTTTGACTCCACTGAAGAGTTGTACACTGAATGTACACTGGTACATTACCCGTGTTCCTCTCTCTGCCTCAGTCCCAGCCCTATTGTGCAAGCCATCTTCAGCAACTGCTTTGGGCCCTTTCCTAGGATCCCACTAAACTTGGGATCAAGTCTTCAGCTCGGGTGTGAGTTCTCTCCAAGGGCCTGTCATGCCTGGCTTGTCTAGATCATCTTCACCTGGCTCCTCCACACACTGTCCTCCTAGGCCCGGTGCCTAGCTCCAGGGCACGCTGTTCTGGTTTCCTAGTTTATCCCCTTTTTTACTTCATTAACCTCTTCTCCTCTGCAATGTCCACCAGTCCCCAGGAAGTCTCTCATGAGGTATCCTTCTGAATGAGATGAAGACAACCATTCTGAGACAGCACTCCTCTCTCCCTGCCCTAAATCTCATAAGTATATTGGTTCTTTCATTTGTCCTCTACTCCATGCAGTTTCGGAGACAAAGACGGTACCTCAGGCAACTTCCCAGCCAGCCACATACTCATTAGAAAGTAAGACAGTGGAAACCACTGTGAGTCTGCAGCTCAGCTTTGCTGCCAGCTAGCCTGTGTGTCCTGACCTGCTGGATGGGCTGCAGGTTAACATTTCACATCCAACTTGCTTCACAATGCACACATCAAAAAGCAATCTTAGCTAATTTTATGGGCAGAAAAAAAAACAAAAAAACCTGTCTTATCGAGAATCCTTGTTTGTTTGTTTTGTAGCTACTAATAGCCATGTTCTATGTGCATCCACCTGTACTCAGGTTTGCTATGAATTAGTTACAGGCATAAAGCTGTGGAAGATCAGCAGAAGCATGTTAGTTGAGGTAAAGTGAGGGAAGTTATGAGGTTATTCCAAGAAAAGCGAGCAGTCCATTCCTAAACACGAGCATCCTCATGCAACCAGGCAGAGACGTGAGGAAGGAGAGAGCTGAGAAACGGTGTCAGTCTGAATGCATCTCCATCAGTTACAGCTGAGTGATGCGAGCCAGTGCTCTGACTCAGCTTCCTCATTCACGCAGGAGGGCTAATAAAGCTCCCCAGTTCCTTAGGCTGTTATAAAGATAGCTTGATATAGATAACGATGTACAGAGAGATGGAGATGTAGAACCCTAAGAACATCCTCTGACAAACAGCAGTGGTTCAATTGATGAAGGCTTTTCCTCCTGCTGCTAGGCCCCAGTATCTATTAGTATAGAAGAAATTCCTCCTCGCTTTGCTGACAAATGGCCAGCTTATTACGAACATTAGAAGAGCTTCACTAGAAAGCTCGTTCCTGATCCATGGGGCATTACTTGAAGCATCCATGGCCAAGATGGCCTTTCCCCTCACTTGTGTGCTCCCTGGGCTGGGAAATCGGTCATGGATGTCCTTATGTTCAGTTTTGTTTTCATTATTTTATTTTATTTTCAATCATTATACTCCTGCACCATGTAATGATTACATTGCACACAGGAAGTTGGAAGGTGTGTAACTTTTGCTTTATGTATTTTAGGACAGGGTCTACAGGGTTTCAGTACATAGATTGGACTCGTAGTGATTCTCCCGTTTTCTGCCTCCCAAGCACTGGGATTATAAGCACATGGGCACTACCACGTCCAGTCTGCATTGCTGGCTCAGCATGCTCCAGGGGCAGGACCAGCACAGCAAGCTGGGGATCGAACCCTGGCCTCTGCACTCTGCCTCAGCAAGTGCTTTGGTCTGTTGAACCATCTGGCCAGCCCTAGCAGTGTAACTTTTAATCTCCTTCCTCTTCCCTCCTTTTTCTTTCTTTCTTTCCTTCCTCCCTCCATTTCTTGACCCCCTTCTCTTTTGCAAACAATTTATCTCCCTGTTACCTATTACCTAACTTTTGTTTTACTACTTAATTTATGTATATCTCAGGTTTCTTGTGTAACCGAAACATTGTGATATTTAAGCTTTAATTCCTGATTTGTTTCATTGAACACCATGGTCTCAAAGTACCCTGCTTTTCTGCAAATGACTCGAGTTTAGCCTTCTTCACAGTGCGGCAGCATGCCCTTGTGGATAAATACATCATACTTATCTGCCCACATGATGAAAGATATACAGGCTGCTTCCGATACTTAGCTCTTATGAATTGTGCTATTATGAATGCAAGCACACCTGTGTCACTCTAGCTCTTTCAGGAAATGCCTAGGAGACAGCGAGGTCAAGTGGAATTTCTAGTCTTTACTTGTTTAGGAATCTCCACACTGGTTTCCCACTGGTTGTACAGATTACATTTGCACCAACAACGTAGAAGTGTCCTCATCCCCACACTGACTCACCAGCATGTTATTATTTCATTTCTTCAGGCCAGCTACTTTTTCTAGAATCACTTTTTTTTTTTCATGCCTCAGGTTTATTTGTACAAAGAGCACAGGAGGACACCAGCCCTCTACAGATGCTACCCCAGGGGTCACACTTGCCCTTCTGTTTTTACATCAGCAGATAAAGAGACTTTTACTACAGAGCCTTCACAGGGACCTGGGCACCTTTGAGAGCCTGGACTGGAGCAGAAGCTGGACCCTGGGCCTTTGTAGCAGCCTGGGCCTTTGGCTGGCAAGGCCTGCAGCACTTGGCAATGCCGCCACAGATTTGCTTCCCAAGCTTGAGGTGGGCAATATAGGCAACTTGAGTGAGCCTGCGGTTTACTCCCTTTGGGATGATCTTGGCTTGGCCTCCTTGAGTTTGACCTCCTTGGGCTTGGCAAAGGCCTCAACAGCCTCAGCGTGTGCACTCACGGCCTTGGCATTGTTTGCTTGCATCTTCTTGAAGCCCTTCTTGTTGTGTTTCTTGGCAAAATGCATGTTCCTAAGGAACTTAGGGATCTACCCCCTTCAGAGAGTCATATCTTTGAGGCCAAGGTTTCTTGATGCCATTTTCAGGACTGATTGTGCACAGTGTGCTTCTTGGACATGGCCATAACTGCACTGTAAACTGCAACTGTCAAGTGCCCAGAACTAAAGAAGAAAAAAAAAAAAAAAAAAAAAAACTAGAATCACTTCTGTAGAAACAAGGTGGTATTTGCCAGCTGAGTGTTGGGTTCAAGCTGCTCAACAAAGTGCTTATAAAGATGAGCATTCCAAAGTTATTTCTCCAGATTATTTTCCCTTCCATACTTGTGATTCTTTTACCAGAAAACAAAGAAGCCTAAGACATAAAATTTGCTTTCAGTGCAGGGTCTCACTATGCATCTCAGATTCAGCCATCCTTCCATTTTCAGGCTCCCAAGTGATGGGATTATAGGGGTGCACCACCACGGTGGGTTTCCATGACAGGCTCAGTGGGCCCAGGGGTGGGACATGTGCGTATAGCCCTGGTTCCCTGTGATTGCCTAAGTAGGCCCTTAGTCTGCTGAGCTGTCTTGCCGGCCTATTAAGACAGAACGTGTCACTGGGCATGGTGGTACACACCTGTAAACCCAGCACTTGGGAAGCTGAGGCAGGAGAATCAGTGCAAGTTTAGGTCAGCCTGAACTACAAAAGGGAGCTCAAGGCCAGCCCGAACTGCATATCGAGGCCCTGTCTCAAAAAAAAAAAAGACACAGCATGTCTAAGGAGATAGCTGTAAGAGTCACTTCTGACACATCCTTTCTAATACGTCCTGAAAGACAGCTCAGACTTAAAGGAGACCACTAGACTGCATCTTTCTACGGGAAGTTGCAAAAGAATTCACAGCCATCTCTATTCTACCTACCACACTGCCACTCGTGGGGCTGCTCAAGCTATTACAACATCTTGGAGCAGTGCTGGCAGATCTGCCACTGTAATAAACATGGGGTGGGGGGCATGCAAGGAAAGGGGGTGATGGAGAAAGAGACCACGGAGAGACTCGGAGGTAGAGCAGACCCAGCGTCTGTCCCATCTCCACTGCAGCTCGTGTAGCCAGTGAGAACTAAGCGAGAGGCTCTCTCCGCTCCAGGAGGTGAACGTACAAACCAGCCGCCAGGAGCTACACTTTCAAAGGTGTCGTGACTGCTAGAAACACCCCTGGGATCACTTTTCTAACTCACCTGAAATGAAACAGCTGACTCTTCCCTGCCTCGGTCTGTCTCTTGCCAGACGGAGGTCACACTCAGCTATTTTTCTAAACTGTAGCGGTAAGAGGATGAAAGCTCTGAGCTGGCTCGGCCGTCACAAGCTGGAGTTCCTCTTGGGGAACAAGGCAGGAGGCACAAAGAGAACATAGCCGAGCAGGTGTTGCGCTGGAAAGGTGCTCTCTCCCACAAGACGCAGTTCACACCACTGTCGTTACTGACAGTGCTTGCTTTTCAAAAAAATCGTGTTGGCTTTTGTCACCGCAAGACACGGATGGCCTCTTTTCACAGTTCATTGATCTGTTCTTTTTTAACAGCACATCACTTTGAGCCTGGCCTGTTCTTATATATTAATTGTATTAATGGCTCCATTAGAAGCCTACAGACTAAAAAATATCTAAATAACTTAATAGCTTCTTGTGTTCTTAAGGATGTGTAACACCAACTACATACATAAAACTACATGTGCATAAAAGTCTGCACTCGGGTATACTTTCATGTTCAAACACTCAGGAATTTTTTTATTAAATATTTCCTATCCCGATGATTAATTAGATCAGCCCTTTCACGTTTAAGTATAGTCCACCGTACAACAAAAGATAACCAAAAATGCATATATATATATATATATATATATATATATATATATATGTGTATATATATATATATATATATATATATATATATACATAAGCTAACAATACATCTACTTCAAAAATACACAAAAACACATGGGACCATTCTGAAACAATGGCATATATGTATACTCACCAGCACAAAAAGATCTAAAGCTTTGTACTATCTAAAGCTGCCTTTTGAAATCCTTGTTCATATTGTGTTGGTTATATTTTTCTCATGGCTGAGACAAAATATCCAATGTCCAAAATTAAGGAAAGACAGGTTTCTTTAGCTCACAGTTTGTGGAGGTTTTAGTCTATGCTCGTCTGGCTCCAAGGCAAAGTGGCACATGGCAGAGGGCAGCAGTTAGTTCATGACGGTAGAAAACAGCAAAACAGCCAGAGTACAGGGGAAGAGTAGCAGTAACAAAGCAACCGAAAGCAAGCCTGTTTCTCCTTTGTTGCATGCAGGCCACCAGCCCCAAGTCAAGAGGAGTAGTCACAACCATAATCCCAGCAGCACTCACACCCATAATTCCAGCACTGGACAATGAATTAATCACAAAGCTTAGAATTCTACCCCATGACAGGATCAGGTTTTGGGGTGACAGCTAGACATAAACTGTAACAATGTCATCCTTCCCGGCTGAGAGTATGCACCTATTCAGAGTCAATAACAAACTCTCAGACATTCCAAGGCAGGGAACACAAATCTAGGAAAATGCTTCACAGTGCAAAAGGAAGACACACAGAGACTGACACAGTCCTCCAATACTCCCCAAGCCAGTGGAATTTCCCAAGAGACTGTAGACAACTCTTATGCACACAAAATGCCAAAGTTTAAATAAATTTCTTCACCCATAAATGTGTGAAAGATAATTCAAAGGGCCTATCTTTCAAACTATTGTTGAGTCAAACATCTGCTCTGAACCACAAAACCCCACAATGGTATAGATAAAATAGATCCATGTAACAACCCATTCACACAAGTGCATCGCTGACCATAGCTCTCTGCTCTCATCAACTCTTCCCCTACTCCATCTTAAACTCCAGTCTTTGGGCCCGGCGGGATGGCTCAGTGGTCTAAAGCGCCTGCATGAGAAAGCTAGGGTGGCTTCAGAGACCGCGGTTCGATCCCCGGCACCACATGCTGTGCCAGCCCTGCCCTCGGGGTGGGCTGAGCCGGCCACAGAAATGAGTGAATAAACAAACAAAGGTTCTGAAACAAGAAAAAATAAAATAAATAAAATTTAAAAAAAAAAAAAAAAACTCCAGTCTTTGCTCAGAAGAACACTGTCCTAGACGCTAGCACAGACTCTGGAAACATTTGGTCCCATTCTAGTCGGACTAATAATGCTGAAAATCTTCAAGAGACAAAGGAATAGCAAGGATGACTGTAAAGGGCTCTACAGCAAGAGCTCACACGCTGAAATCAGCCACAGCCCAGGGAGGACCTCATCTCTCATCTCACCAGTTTGCAGGGAGACCTGAGAGAACTTCCTGCTACTGTGTAGGGTTGTTCTACAAACTACTAGAAGCTAACAACTCATTCTATTTAAGTGTGATAGGAAAAGGTACTGGAAGCTTAGAATTTTTTTTTAAAAAAAAGCAACTTCAGTTCAATTCCTAGATAGGCCTTAAATTAATTACATAAATTATATATATATATATATATATATATATATATATATATATATATATGACTGGACATTGACTTTTGAGTTGAAAAGATGATTTATTTATATTCACGTGTCCATAAGTCTGTGCCCAAAGCTTAAGCAAAAACCCAACCAGATACTACACAATTGCTTACACAGCAGCAACCTTATACCAGATGCTCTTCTGAGCATGAGATTAGACTCATCTCAACCAACTTCCATCTAAATTCTTAAGTGAGATAAGTAAGGTATTTCTACCATTTTATCACACTTTAAGAAACCAAACTCCATCTTCTTTTTAGAATGTCCTGTGTCTGCATCCTGTGCTCTAAGTAACTACTACATGGACAACAATATGCTTTGTGTCAATTATTTTCAATGTACTACTCATTTGTTTTGAAACTATCGTATTGTTATTTCTTATTAAAAGTAACTTTTAAGGGCCCAGCGGGATGGCTCAGTGGTCTAAAGCGTCTGCTTGGGAAAACTTGGGCGGCTTCTGGGATTGCGGTTCGATCCCCGGCACCACATGTTGTGCCAGCCCTGCCCTCGGGGCGGGCTGAGCCGGCCATTAAAATGAGTGAATAAACAAACAAAGGTTCTGAAACAAGAAAAAAATAAAATAAATACATTTTTTTAAAAAAAGTAACTTTTAAAAAATTAGAATGTCCTGCTTCTTACCTGGCCTTCCAACACAACTCAATTTCCAACCCTCAGGGCAAGCTCTGCAGCCCCTTTCCTGCCCCTCCTGCTCTGGCCCTGGATCTGTGCTTCCATAGTGCACAGGGCTGAGCAGCCTATAGCCCTCCTTGAGGATGTGGAAAACTGTAGTGCAACGAGGCTTAATTTCCTTACTTCGATTCACCCAGCCTTGGGTACTTCAGCTCCTTGGGTTCCAGCCTCAAATAATTGGGAAAGCTCCCACTGATTCCTGATTAGCTGCTTGTGATTAGGGCCTAAGGACTTCATTTGGCCCCTAATGCAGGGGGGTGGGTTGTGAAACTACCAGAAAACTGCGCCAGTGGAATTACATTGCGCTAAGCCCTGAAGACACCACTTAAACACAACATTTTCCCTCTGTTCTTCCTTTTCAGTGCCTTCAGACCATGACCACCACACTCAAAAGCAAGACCAAAAAAAAGGAAGCCTGTGTCATGTGCTTGGACCAACTCCCCACGAGGAAAGAAATCATTACACACCACAAACAGGGGCTAATAATTAATTAAAAAAAAAAAAAGGAAGGCTGTGACCCAGCTCCTGGCTATTGCAGCAGATGTCACATGAAAGGCCTGGCAGCAGACTGCCTGCTTGCCTCCCTGCCAGGAGGAAGTCACCCTGCGGCACTTGCCCCTGTCTCGTACCCCAGGAAAGGCGTGGTGCGCAAAGGCCTTGCTGCAGCCTGGGCCTTGCCTGTGTTCACCCTACCTCCTTGGAAAACAAGACTCAGTCCTGAGGTCCACCTCAGCCTTCAGCTACAAACAATTAGAAACCTTTACACAGTGACCCATGGACCCATGGCAAAAGTCAGCAAGCCTGAAGAAAACAGTTTCCAATCCAGGATTCCAACTGTTACTATTGCTACTTCCGGACTGTGGCTCTCACCCCCCTACCTCACAGACTCTGAATTGTAATAAGGAACAGCGTGGTCCCCAGCCCACAGGGGTTACCTAAGCTTTTCAAGCCTATTAGAAATTGTGTTTAATATACTGGCTCCTAAGACTCAGATGCCGACCTGGAAGATTCTTCTTAAGTTCAACATTTACTTCTACAGACATATTTACTTTACTAAACGTAAGCAATTTGACAAATAGTTTCTCAACAAGTATTATGTACTAGCTGCTACTAGGCTTCAAGGAAACACCAAGCTTCCATGCTTTGCCTTAAAGAGCCTGCTGCCTACCGTGGAAGCCAATGCTGAAGGACTTGATTATTCAGCATGCTGTCATAAGAATCTTCTGTGTCATAGGTCATAACTATAATTTATCTATGCATTAGTTAGCTGTCCTGGCACTGAGACAAAACACCTAACTGTGCCATTAGGAAGAAAGGATCTTTGACTCGCAATTCTGGTGAGTTTAGCCCACAACTACATGGCTTCAAGTTAGAACTGGCGTCCTAAAAGTGCATGGTGCTCAGCTGCTTGCCCACGGTGGCTGGGAAGCACACAGTGAGGGGGCTTCCAGGGAGAGGTGGCAGATGCCCTTGCGTCATGGAGCGGGCCCCCAGCACTCTGCCTCTTCCCACTAGGCCACACCTCTCTCCCTGAGACTTAAATTTAAATCATAATGTTCTGCCTCTGGCTTCCAAAACAATCACGTGCACCATCTCGTTATGCAAAATGTAGTTAGTCACTCTCTAAGAATTGTCAAAGTCCTGACAGTGATGGTGTTGCTAAGATCTCAGTCCAAACTCCCGTCTGAAACTCCAGGCAAACTATTAGCAGGGAGCCCTTATCAAAATGTTTGGAAAAAAAAAAAAAAAACAAACTGAAATACTTTCAGTACACAATGAAATAGGTTAAACGTCCCCATTCCAAAGGGGAATAATAGAGAGGAAGGAGGGAATTGGACCAAAGCAACATCAAGACAGCAGGGTAAACATTCAATCTTGGATCTCTGTGCCTTACACCTGGTGCAGCGGTGCTAAGAGGTGAGCTTCACACTCCAGAGCAGCCTTAACCGCCGCCTCCTTGTTGGTTGCAGTCTACATAGCCTCTCTTTTAGTGTGGCCTGCTCACTAGCAGGAGCCTTCCTCAGGTAATGTGCCTGGCACTTCCACAAGATTCTGCTCCTCACTTGCTCACTCTCAGGAGCTTGCTGCCTGTGTGTGCTGTCCTCTGAAAGTTTAGGGGAAGCCCACAAGCCACACATCTCTTTTATTCTGCATGGATGAAAAACCAGCACCACATGGATGATACCACGGTCTGCTTACAGCTTGAGCAGTAGCCTGTAACCCTTGGACCACAGACGCAGCAGCCTTTAGAGTGTTTAGAAGGATAAACTTGAAGAAACATGTCTCTATGCATCTCTGAAGTAGTAGGGTATTCTTGGGGCTCACTTATCAAAGACTTTCAGGCGAATGGATTGTTGGCATTCTTGAGTCTGCAAAGTGGAGTTATTTGTCATTCATCCTGAAGTAAAGCATCTAGCCTCTTTTTGAATAAAATTGATGTTTTTCACAGTGACACTCTCCTTGACTTCAATTTTACAGACATTTTCTTAGTGGTCAAATTGCACAATTTTCAAAGAAGTTTACACAATATTCACACATTCAGACCCTACTTTCTGTTCCTGATTCTCATCATAAGTCTAGTTGGTGGCTGCCAGCATTAAACATTACACAACTTGAATGTATGGTTGCCTTGAATGTGTGTGTATGTGCATATGTGCACGTATGTGCAGAATATAGATGTATGCATATACTATGTAGAGTATAATTATAACATGTATACTTGTACTTATACATATCAGTATGTATGTGTGTGACTGTACCGAAATACAAGCCATTTGAAATGCTAGAGAATTAACCTTCCTACCAGTCCTTAAGATGCTCCCTCTAAGAGTCAACTGTGAGTAGTCACTTGTAGTAGTCACAAAGCATTTTGTGTTTTTAAGTAGACATTTTTATATTAGCAAAGTAAAACACTGATAAGGGAGAAGAAAGGATTTTCCCGGAGTCACAGAAGAAGAGGATAAAGAAGGTATCACAACTCCAGCTTTCTCAATCCGGTGCTAAGAGGAAGAAATGAAAGAATGAAGAAATGATAGTTTCTGGTTGTTAGCTCAAACAGTGAAAAGAATAACTCTTGTTTGCTGGCTACATAGAACAGAAGGTATCCCACAGTAGGTTATAAGCAAAGGCGAGCTCGTGTGGGAAGCCATGCCTTACTGAGGCTTCTTGGGAAAGCTGTTGTACTTGGAATAGAAGGCCGACAAATACACTCAGAAGGGAGGTGCTGCTGGGGGCTGCATGTCATGTAGAAGGAGACCCTCAGTATAAGTTTGATTTCTAAAAAAGAAAAATAGACACACACACACACACACACACACACACACACCAAATGGAGGGCAAAAAGTAAAGCAATCACAGCAATACTGTAATATTCACTCATAATTTTCATTTTTGGGACCCATAAAATGAGCTCCCTTTCTGTCACTCCCTAGTCCCCCAAGAGGCAGACATGCAACATAATAAAGAAGTAGAGGCCACATGTGGCCTGGCAGGATTCAGAGAAACAGAAGAATGAAGGTCACATCATATACAGTACAAGGAACAGACTCGCACTGGGGTCTTCTGCCATTTCAATGTGCAACAGCTACTTGCCAATGTCATCCCCTGCACAAACTGAGCCCAGTGGGGTGACAATAAATTGAGACAATGTAACAAATTCCATTTTCTACAATTTGCTGAATTAAAATTTCTCTTTCAGCCAGTGAAACTAGGGACACTTGAAGCAGCCATGATCCTTGTCGGAATACCAGTGCACTTGTAGCAGGTCAGACACTGGCAAATGACTCTTTGTTTCTCTCTCCAGTGATGGGCCAGGGAGAGGTGTTACTGCAAAGGTGGAAGAGGGTAGAAGGAAGACCTTGCTCACTGAGCCGACTTTGACCAGATCCCCAAGGCTGTGGCTCTACAGTGAGCTTTGCCTTATTTAGGAGCAACATTTGCAATGACGCCTGTCATTTATTGAAAACTTGTGAAGAGCAAGGAATCATTCTTAAGTCACACACATTATTTAACCTCTACAACTTCTCTGTGAAGAATACATTATCATCTCCATGTAGTAGACAAACTTTAAATCAGAAACTCCAGTTAAGTTTCCTGGTGTCACTGGTGACAAACTAGAATTCTAGCAGGAATCTCGATATTTCTAATGCCTGAGTCTTCAACTTTTTACTGTTTTTTTTTGCTTCTTGTTACCACAACTTTCCCTTGAGGACACGGTGAGGGTATTTGCTCACTGATGCAGTGAACACATGTTAGTGAAAAATTGTTTCTCTACTTTGTGATCAAGCAAAACTTGAGATCTCCTAAAAGAATACCAGTAATGAAATGAAAACTGCAAACCAGGCGCTGGGGAGATAGCTCCGAGGCACAAGTGCCTGCTGGGCAAGTGCAAGGTCGTGAGTTCGAACCCTGGTCCCACCAAAAAAAAAAGAAAACTACAAACCTAAGCAACTTAGAGGACCCCATCCAAGGTAAAAATCATGCTGAGACTAAAACACACAGAGTTGTATATAAAAGTTTTTATAGGGCTGGGGAAAGAACTGGATGGTCTAAGTGTCTGCCTAGCAAGCTCAGGGACCCAGGTTATCCCCAGTATGTCTGTAATCCCAGTGCTGGGGAGGCTGAGACAGGCAGATTGCTAAGAGTCAAGGCTGTGCAATGAGACCTTGCACTGAATGAATAAATAAAAAAATATTTTTTTAAAAAAGTTGTTACAATGAAACAACAAAAGGAGAAAGAAACTGGTTGCTTTGTACCACTTATTTATAAAGAAAAAAAATTATCTTTCTTCAGAGGAAGTGAAAATACCACAGTCAATAAAAGAAATGACAGTATGCCATAGCAATTTATGTGCACCCATGTTTATAGCAGTTCAATGTATCATAGCTACATCTTGGAAGCAACCCAAATGCCCATCAGCTGAGGATTGGTTAAAGAAGATGTGATATTTTTACACAATGGAATATAATTCAGCTATTAAATAAAGGATAGACAGGAAGCTTTTATCAGTAAATGGATACAATTAGAGACTATACTCTTAAGTAAAATAAATCATACGTGTATATGCAAATAGCATATTGTCTCCTTAGAGTAAGAACCTGAAATACTAAATAAAATCTGAAAGGTACAATAGTTACTGTGAAAAAGGGAGTGAACTTGCCCAAAAGGAATTATTGAGATGCAAAGACCAGGAGAGGGAGTAAGGGAAAGAGTTACATCTATGCATGCAAGCAGGACAGTTTGGATAGCTGTGCTATGGATTTCTGCTGGTCTATGGAAAGGACCAGTCAATGCTTGATTTTTGTTCCTTTGCTTTCTTGTCTTCTTTTCCCTTTTCTTTTCTTTTCCTATTTCTCTCTTCTTAATTTCTTACAGTTTTCCTTTTCCTTTCTTTTTCCACCTTTGCATGCATATACCTGTTAATTTGAGCAATGAATTTGAAGACAGTGATATGCAACACAGCAAACACAGTTGGATTCATATTATTTTGTTTGTTGAAATTATGTATTATTTCCAATGTTTTCCTTTATATTATTGTCCTGTATGCTCTTTAAATAAAAAAAAAAAAAACATAAATGATGACAGTAGAGTCAGTGGCCTAGCATTCAAATTTTACTATGAGCCAGTTACAGAGCTTGCAGACAGGCATATGGTGGAGAACTAGTCTGTCTCACAGAGCCTACAGTTTAATAGGAAAACAGCATTTAAAAACCAGTGTAACATTTCACCTATGGCAAGGAGTGTTGTAATAACAGGGTTACCTAATCTAGACTAGCAGGAACAAGAGAGATTGCCAGGGAAAAGTAATATTTACCCAGTGGCAAAAATATGTAAATTGTGTTAGAGGAATGACTATTACAGAGATAAAGGGAAATGAGTTGGGATACTGGGCAAACAGAGCCTGACAGACACATAAATGACATTTGCAAGTTCTCAGGAGGTGTGAACCAGTGAGAGCAAAGGGCAGAATGAGAGGTGAGATCAGGACATACATAGTCAGGCTGGGCCGGAACCAATCACGCCTGGGCAAGAGCCCCTTCAGTCTGTTTCTTGCAACTGGAGTAAGACATGAAATCAGCCATGAAGAAACAATTATATACCAAAGAAACTGACAAACATCATTCATGCAAGAAATGTTTTTTTAGCATACTATCAATTGAATCCAGGGCTCCATGCATACCAGGCAAGCGCTGTAATAGCGAGCTATGTCACTAGCCCTTTAAGAAACAAGAAATAAGGAGAAAGTCTTACTAAGTTGTCCAAGTTGGCCTGGAACTTGTGCCTCTCCCTCTGGCAGCCTTCTGAGTATCTGGGGTTTCGGTCATGTGCCCTTGCCTGACTTCATGTGAGAATTATTTTCTCTATCACCAGCTATCAGCTCATCACTGGATGCGACTGTATCTCAGAATGTCTGTTCTGCCAGGTAAGTTCAGAAGAAGAGTGGGTTGGAATTGAGACGAGAGAACACTTCTTTGGAAGAAATAGTATCAGGATTCACGGTGACGATGAGCTCAGTCCAATCCACCAGGCTGGAACCTGAAAACCAGAGAATTAGCTAGCAACCAACAAGTGGTAGGGAAGAATCAATGACCAACCTTAGAAGCAAGCATCTGCTCAGTAATTAGAAAATAATAGAAGATTATTAAAGAAATAGTAAGAATTGGACAACCTAGAGAGCAATTATTATAAACCAATCAGCACTCTTGTATTTCTGGAAAGGAATGGATCACGTGAAAAGAGACACGGTTCTGAGACACAAAGCAAGCATCAGTCGTGAAGTAACAAGCAGGGAATGCAGAACTCAGGACGGAAATGTAGAACCTCAAGGGATGGTCTTCAGGCTGTACAGAAACCAGACCATAAGGAGACAAGCGTAAAACCTGCATAGCGTGTCCTCGCTGCTGTTCAGCACTGCTTTGCTTTGTGATGGGTCACTCCAGTTAGATCTGAATTTTCACATCAGCTTCCAGATGCCCCACTGTGTGAAGATGGCAGTCAAAAGCAAGGGTAGCCTCGGATTTGGAGAGAGAGAGATGCATGATTAGTGATCAAAGTACAGTCAGGAAAGAGCAGGGAAATTAGGTAGAGTAGTGACCCTGGAACAGGAATGCTGGTTCTGGGAAGCAGGGTTGGAAGGGTAAAAGTGTTTTCCATACTTGGATAACAACGTTTGACTCCATGTAGGAGGCAGTGGGAGCCACTCAGTATGTCTACACCATGCAGATAGCAGTGTGTCCAGATTACACTTGGAGTCTGATATGGAAAAGATTTATACGTGTGGGGCTGGCCAGGAGAGCAGCTAAGGGCCATGTACTCTTAGCAACCTTGAATAGCACCACCCTAACACAATACTCTCCCAATGCAGGGCAGAGGAAAATGGCCTTGGAGCCTGGTTGACTGCCATATTAAACCCCTTTTCTCTTCTGATGTCTGTTTGCTCTAAGTTCACTCACCAATTTATTCACTTCCTTCTCTTTTCCAGGAGATTGATTTATGAGAAACTGGTGTGCCTGACAGTTTGACTCCCTTGTAGTTTCCCTTCGAGTTTTACGTTTTACTGTGTGTACGTGCGGTTGTGACCTTCTTCCAAAGCCATGTGCTATTTGTACTGTGTTCTGTTTCCCTGTCTTATACTGACATGAACCATTAGAGGTGAGGTTGTGAGTTCCACGACATTACTGTTTCTCCTAAAATGTTCCTTGGGACAGCCTATACACATGTCACAAAAGGAATCTCCAAGGCACTTGATCACAAAACTCCATGCTTGGCAATGACTGAGATGTCCTTACTATAGAGATAAATACTCTTCTACGACTCCACAATGTTGAGTATAGCAATGGCGCTTCCTTTGAATCTGAAGATCTAGATTTCCATTTTGGTTCTGCAATACTGCATGCCTGTGACTGTAGACAAGTCAGGCATCCACGTGGAGCCTTTGTTTCTCTTCCTGGGAATTGGGACTATCTGCCTTGTCTAAGGGGACAAGTAAGAGGATCTGATGAAATGCTGCACAAGGAAGCTTTGTTAAAAAGTGCTGCTCAGATGACCAAAGTGCTGTAAGCTTTCCCTCTTCCCCCAATATAAGACTGCTATGTCAGAAGAGGCGAGGGGGCCTTTGTCTTCCTGAACTACACACTAACCTAAGGCAATGTGAGCAGGAAGTGATGGCAGCAGGGGCTGCCTCGATGGGCAGGAAGCACATCCTTGGTATTGCACACCTCTACCCTCCTTGGAGAAGAGGGATGAACGTTAGGACGTTCACGGAAACAGGGAAGGAGAGGCATCGCAAACACTGCAGCGCATGTGGGAAGGAGAACGCATTTCAGGCAGTCCACTCCTCTGCTGGCTGCTGAGATGATGTTTCAGTGGCTCAGTTTCCTGCTCCATAAAGCGGGAACGCTGGTGTGCTGACACTACTTTCTAAGCGCTGTGTGACTCTCTTCCCATTCAATAAGCTACAACAAATGACAGCCTCAGTCACCATCTCTCCTTCCCATACCTCAGCTTCAGACTTCATGGCTTCCACAAACTGAGTTCTTCATGGGGCTGATAAATATACCAATCCTTACTGCTGAGAATGTTTTACAGTTGGTTAATATTGAATCCTGCTGATGAAACAAGGCTACCTTGCGCAATGTCAGTGGCCTTGATGTCTTCAGCGTAGGCTCATAGGAATCTCCCTACTCTCTTCAAGATTTCATTGGGGGGTGGGGGCTTAATAGACTAGGCTCATGTGCCCAGTCTCAATTTTCAGCCAAAACTGCCCCCTTAAGTATTTTATAAATAAGTTTTCCTAAAATACTATCTGACTAGAGGAGAGCTGCTATAAAAAATAAGAAAAAATATTTTTTTTAAAAAAAAAAAAAAGGAGAAAATACAAATGAAAACGATTATATTTTTTTTCTTTTTTCTTTCTTTTTTTTTGGAACTGAGGATTGAACTCAGGTCCTTGAACTTGTAAGGCAAGTGCTTATTCTACTGAGCTATCTCCCCAGACTTCGAAAAAGATAATAGTTTTAAATGCCTTAAAAAGACTTAGGAGCAACCTAAGCCAAACCTTTACAGGACCTTCAAATAGCTTGTCTAGATTTTATTTATTTTTTTTTAAGAATTTTTTAAAATTTTGTTTGTTTTTTGGTTTTTTTTTCCCTTGTTTCAGAACTTTTGTTTATTTATTTTTATGGCCAGCTCAGCCTGCCCTGAGGGCAGGGATGGCACAGCATGTGGTGCCGGGGATCAAACCACGGTCCCGGCAGCCACCTAAGCTTTCCTAAGCAGGCGCTTTAGACCACTGAGCCATCCTGCCGGGCCCCTTGTCTACATTTTAGCAGGTCAAAATTAACTATGTTGAGACAGCAACATAGATCAGTCGACTAAGCACCTGCTTAGGCAAGGGCAGGTACCAGAAATTGATCGCTAGTATTGCATGCCTTGCTAGCCCCACGCTCGTCAACCAAGTCTGGTCGTGGTGGCGCATGCTTGTAATCCTAGCACTGAGGAAGCTGAAAATAGGAGGATCCTTATGAATCAGAGCTGCATAGAGAGATCCGTACCAAAGACATTAAGAGTAATAACAGCAATAGTAATAATTATGTTAAATCGAAAAATTAACTGATGGATGGATGGTGCATTGGAGAGATGGAAGGAAGGAAGGAAAGAAGGAAGGGAGGAAGGAAGGAAGGGAGGGAGGAAGGAAGGAAGGGTAGATGTTTGTCTTACACAGGGCTACATCTCATGATGGAGGCCGGGAGATGAGATATTGCTGACCCTGTGCCATGTGGCTGCCCTCATGTGTCCCTTCCTTTACATTTCCCTGACTTTCCACAAGTTTTTTTTTGTCTTGTTTTCGGTTGTTTTTTGTTTGTTTTGCAGGACTGGAGCTCAAACTCATGACCTTGCACTTGCCAGGCAGGCACTTGTGCCACGGAGCTATCTCCTCAGCTCCATTGTCTTTCCACATGTTGCACTGCCATTGCTATTTTACAGACATGGTCTTCAGGCCCCACACATGTGCCATTAAAAGGGAATTGGAGAGCACTAGGAGCTTCATGTTGTCCTGGAGCTTTCCTCCAGGAGGGCCCACTTTACAGGTTCTCAGGGAAGGTTCTAAACTGTCCTCTGCTTCTCAGAGGACACAAGGACTCATCAGGTACACTATGCATGTGGGCCCAAATGCACCACGTTCTGCACAAATGATGGGCTGCAACTGTCACAATAAGATCCTTATTGTGCTGTGACATGCCCTGGGCTAAGTACAGTCACAATGCACTGTCCTCTTCTGATAACTGCAGAAGAGATACCAGCACCTCCCTTTGATAAATGAAGATAGTTAAGATCTCAGCAGTTATGCACCTCACTCCAAGTCACAGTTGTACTGAGTTGCACTACGGAAATTAGAAATCAGGCATTCTTTGGACCCTAAACCTAACTTTTTAATTTTTTTTACTGCTCTAATCTGATATACTCTTTTTCACAATGTTTAATGAACGCTTACAGGAGTTTGACAGATTTTAGGCCATCGTTGCAACCCTATCCTTCTATCAAAGTACACATTTAGTCTACTTTGGCCCTATCAGATGAAGAACAGAAATAGGACAAATGAATGCACAAATGATGGGAGAAATGCACTGATAAAGGAGAAATTGAATGGATGAATGAATGAATGAATGAATGAGTGAATGGGCAAGTTTCCTTGCAAAACACTGGCAGCTAAGCCCATGGGAATGGGACCCCTGGAACAGAGGCTAGAAAATCCGGCCAGTCTGTGTGTGGAGGGGGGTTGGGTGGAGGGGATGGCTCCTGGAAGCAGAAAATATAAAGTCTCAGAAGTATGTAAAGGCTGGGAACAGCAGCCTGCATTATGGGACAGGCAGATGAATGCAAAGATCAGGGCTAGGCTACTTCACACGTATTTGAGAGATAAATACACACAGGCAGAGTTTTCACTCCCGGTGAAGGGAGGGAGCTCGCAGCAGCTATAACATCTTGCTTGGCGCCTCTGGCACAGGTCTCACCATAGGCTCCAATCCAACCTGTATAATAAGGAACAGGATGCAGGTGATCGGAAAGCCGCAGGTCCCTGGAAGATCAAGGTGCACGCTTTTATGCCTCAATTAAAGTTGAGCTGTGTAGGCTTTCAAACACAATTTAGCCTTTCTCTGCTGGACTGGGCCAGACACAAAGACATGCACTGGGCGTTTTTGAAACTCAAAACCTGTGAGTGTCTATAATTAACAGCTCCCTCCTGCTAAAGGGAATAGGATTTTGGTACACAACCCGGCCTGGGTGTGAGGATGGGAGCTGCAGTATTCACCGTGCATCCCGTGGGCTATCTGCCCACCCTTGCCTGTCTCAACCTGATAAGGCCTCAGGACTTGGAAGTCGGAGGGAAATAATTAAGCAACAGAGTTCTAATCACAACAGGAAGGAAAGTAGGCAGGATAGGAAGGATGGCAGTTCCACTTGTGTGGTGCAGGGGGAAGAACACCCCCTCAAACTCAGGAAATGTCCCTCTGTTAGGCCCTGGCTTTACTATTTTGGTGCTTTCAGGATACACAGAGATTCTGCTCGCTCCTGAGAAGGCCAAGGCAGGGTTTCCCTCAACCCCGTCTGACCGTGACTCTAATTCCCTTTCTGAGAAATTTTATTTTAATATGCTCTTCCAGATCCATATGTATTACCTACCTGCCTATGGAATCTCAAAGTTGGTGCTTTGCCTTGTGTTGGCTTTCGAAGTGTAGATTCCAAAAGTTATGGAGGTTACATGCTAAATCTCTACAGCTCTTTGAGCTATCACGCGCGATGAAGACTGTGTGTGTGTGTGTGTGTGTGTAGCCAGATGAAGCGCAAACACACAAAGCCAACAGTCCATCTTCTATATTGTACCTCGTGGGGGAGAGGCAACAGCTTCCAGATATTTGGTAGTTTAGAGAAAATTCTGACTCCTGGCGTGAAACAGGAGGGAGGCAGAGGGTGTAGAACCTGCTTTTTCAGCCCCAAACAAGAAGTGAACAGACTCGCTTAATTTAATTTGCATGTATCCGTCTGTGCGTTTTGCTTCCGGCCTTTCCCGCTTGGGTTCCTAGGGGGGGTGGAGAAGAGGAAGAAAAGAAAAAGGTTTCACCGAGTTCTGAGAGCAAGGGAAAAAGAAAACAAAGACCGTGCACGTAGAGATTCTTCCCAAAGGAAGTTCTCAATGCGTTCACTTCAAAGAACCCATTCATCCCTTGTGGCCGGCGGAAACCGCAGGAGTGGAACGTAAATAAAGGATAAATAAAGGGACGGGACGTGCGCCAGACCCATCTTCCTTTCAGGCTCCGTAAACGCCGCCCTGCGACTGGGAGGCAGCGCTAAAGCCAGTTCCTGCATTCTGGGGAACAGTTAGGGGAGCCCACCCTATTCAGAGCCCGTTTTAAAAGCAACCAGCGTCTTGAAAGGGGGCTGCAAAGTCGTTTGTGGATTTCCCAAGTTGCGTCTTAGCAGCCCAGCGGCGCAGAGCGGTCCCTGGAGCGCGCAGCCCACGCTCGGCCCTTGGAACCCTCCCGATCGCCCGAGAGGAGCCAGCAATCAGGCTGAGCTTTCAGTTCTTCTTTTAAGTACACTGACTTCAAAGTTTTCCATTTGAAGCTGCTGAGAAAAGCTGAGAGACGCAAGAGAAGAAACAGTGGTGGCCGATGGGGTGTGGGGGACGCGAAGTGCAGGGGTGTGGGGGGGCGACCTCAAACAATAATGACAATACTCTGAGCCTTGACGCTGCTCTGAATGCCTGGTCGCTGTCCCTTCTAAGCCACCCGCGAGCTAATTTGGGGAAAGATGGCAGAGGGTGGTCGGGGGCTACCAAGAGGTGAGGTCAGGCCCAGCTTGACAAGAAAGGTGAACGTCACAGACAGAAGAAAGCCACCGGAAGACAGTAAACCACAAGGTTTGTCTCTATGAGGTTATCAGATTAGTAGATGTGGCATGAGTCATTCCTAGAGAAGACCGTACGAATAACCCATTCTACAGATGAACCCGCGAAGGCAGATTTTACTTGTTTCGCAGGTGGGTGGGAAAGCCCTAATGGAAAGGTTAGGCGACCTACCCAGATTATCACAGCCTAGATCTAGGGCTGAGGCTCGGATTTGGAGGGAGCAACTGCCATTTTCAACATACTTTTCTCTTGGTAAATATATAAAGAAGAAAATGAAGTTAAAGAAAAAAGAAAATAGAAAAGTGGGCTAAAGCAGGATCTGAGCCAGAATTGTAATGGCATGGAAGCTCCATGCCAATCCACAGATCTATCAACATGACGTGGCCCTCATAAGTGAATGCAATGATTGTATTAGACATTTCCTGAACCTCTCATGGGGACTGTCTCTACAAAATGAGAAGGTGACAGGAATCTCCAGGAGAAAGTAAACCAATGCTAGGAATGAGCTGTGCGACTGGAAAGAGCAATCCTGTCATTGGCATCTCTGCACAGCTGGGCACATGGGTGAACCACTTGACTTTTCAGTAGCAAGTGCAACAATAAGTTATTGTGAGGACTGAAATAAATAATACGCGGAAAATGTGCAGAGCGGCGCTTGGCACATTTTAAATGCTGAATAAGCATGCACTTTCTCTTTTAAAAATCCTTCGCAAACCTTTTGAATTTACGATGCCACTGAGTCTTCAAGAGACTGCCCAGTGCGCAGAGGGGCTCTCAGAGTGGATGGCGCCTGTCCACTGTCACTTAGCTGCAGAACAAGGAACTAAGCAAGCCTGGAGACCAGGGTGCTGTAGCCCAGTTGTGTTTTCTGTGCAACTCAGCAACAGAAACCCAGGATCCATTCTGGCACTCACACCAGCTGGGTCGGTTGAAGTCTACCTCAGGAAAGAAGCTCACAAGAGTGCTATAGAACATCCCGGGGCCAAGTATGTGCTACACACCGTAGATAGAGAGAAAGACAGCATTGTCCTCGAAGACTGCCTTCAAAAGAACATTGCAACTACCACGTTACTGTGGCAATCAAAAATTATTTGAAAAATGTATTCCTTAGCTGCCGTCATTGTCCAATATATAGACTTTATTTCTAAGAAATTCCAAGTTTCGAGTCTAATCTTTCTTGCTTGCTTGCTTGCTTTCTGTCACTTTCTTTTTTTTTTTTTTCTTGTTTCAGAACCTTTGTTTATTTATTCATTCATTTTTTATGGCTGGCTCAGCCCGCCCGAGGGCAAGGCTGGTGCAGCATGTGATGCCGAGGATCGAACCGCGGGCTCTGAAGCTGCCCAAGCTCCCAAGCAGGCACTTTAGACCACTGAGCCATCCTGCTGGGCCCCTCTCATTTTCTTTCTTTCTTTCTTTCCTTCTTTTTTTTTTTGTAATGTGATCAAACTCAGGACTTTGTGTCTACCACTATCTATCCCTTGTATCACTGAACTATATAACACCAGCCCTGACATTTTTATATTGTCTCTCAGATTGAAAACTTGGAAGGAATCCAAGGATATTAGCAGAGTGAAGACCTTAATAAGGAGGGGAAACTACCTGTGCAACAACAGTTTAATAAACTTTCCCGTCCAGCGTGAAGACTTTCTTCCACTGCCCTCAGTGGTTCTTGAAGTTCTCCTGTGGTCAGTTACTCATGGGGGAACAGCCTTTTCCACAGCTACCATAGATTCAGCAATTTACATATTTCTTCTTACGTGAAATTATAAATTCCAACCACCATTAATCTTTTTTTTTTTAGTTTATTTATTTATTTATTTATTTATTTATTTATTTATTTATTTTGTCTTTTTGAGACAGGGTCTTGCTATGCAGTTGAGGCTGGCCTGAAGCTCACTTTTGTAGCCCAGGCTGGTCTCGAACTCGCACCAACCCTCCTGCCTCAGCCTCCCGAGTGCTGGGATTACAGGCGTGAGCCACCACGCCCGGCAATCTTTTTTAAAATTATTTTTAAAATTATTTATTTATTTATTTTTCTTGTTTCAGAACCTTTATTTGTTTATTCACTCATTTTTATGGCCAGCTCAGCCTGCCCCGAGGGCAGGGCTGCTGCAGTATGTGGTGCCGGGGATCAAACCTTGGTCCCTGAAGCTGCCCAAGCTTTCCCAAGCAGGCGCTTTAGACCACTGAGCCATCCTGCAGGACCCACCATTAATCTTTATAACATACAAAATAAGATTAATCTATTGAATTCTGTTCATTTTTAAAAGCTGTATGACAGGGGCCCAGCAGGATGGCTAAGTGGTCTAAAGCACCTGCTTGAGAAAGCTTAGGCAGCTGTAGGGACCGCGGTTCGATCCCCGGCACCACATGCTGCACCAGCCCTGCCCTCCGGGCAGGCTGAGCTGGCCATAAAAT
The DNA here is from genome assembly GCA_004027025.1 of Myocastor coypus. Classification (NCBI taxonomy): domain Eukaryota; kingdom Metazoa; phylum Chordata; class Mammalia; order Rodentia; family Myocastoridae; genus Myocastor; species Myocastor coypus. The sequence goes on along the minus strand of PVJA010005146.1, from coordinate 2,294 downwards.
TGAGTGAATAAACAAATAAAGGTTCTGAGCCGGGTGTGGTGGCGCACGCCTGTAATCCCAGCACTTGGGAGGCTGAGGCAGGAGGATCGATGCGAGTTCGAGACCAGCCTGGGCTACAAAAATGAGCTCAAGGCCAGCCTCAACTGCATAGCGAGACCCTGTCTCCAAAAGACAAAAAAAAAAACAGGTTCTGAAACAAGAAAAATAAATAAATAAACAAACAAAAGTTCTGAAACAAGAAAAAAAAAATCAAAATTAAATAAATAAATAAATAAATAAATAAAAGTTGTATCCCAAACATGAAATTTTTCTTTTCCAAACTCAGTATTCCTCTTACACTAAATATTTTGCAAGACAATATGGGTTTGCCATAGTCTAGTCCCTCTCTCAGGGAAATCTAAAAATATGTACAATGTTCCCCTAAAAGTAAAAATGCTGTTTGGAGACAAAATATTTAGTTCTACCAGAGCCTGATACCTGAACTTTTTTTTGGAAATTCCAATTCCGTGGTGGCCTGAACCTGTGTTAAGTTTCCTCTACCTTGGGAAGGGAGGATTTGGTGCCAGCAGCAATATTGTTAGTTCATCTGTATCTCTGTTGGGGACAGGAGAGGAGGGTAATTAATTGTTTCTCTTCTGTGTTAGGCAGCTGGCTTTCTTTGGAAAAGTTGAACATTCCTCATCCAGCAAGGGTTTCTGCAGTTAAAGCTACCCTCAGCCAGCAGTTTGATTAATAGCTTGGAGAGTTCTCCTTTGCTGACAAATGAGAAAAAGAGAAATCAGATAGAAAGAAGCCGGATGCATCTGTTTAGCGCAGAGCCTGGTTAATGTTCTTTTCAAAGAAAGAGCTGCAGTGATTTCCTAGGACTGGGGAGCAGAGGCTGGAGCTGACTGCATAAAAGTTTGCAAGGGATCCAGAAGCTAAATGAGCCTGCTCCTTTAGGTAGCAGGAAGCACTGGAATCAGCTGTTGACATGGCAAAGATGGGAAAAGGAAGACCCAGAGAAGGGCCTGGCTTCCCTCGGATCTCACACCTATCCAAAGAATAAAGGCAGCTGCTGCAGCTAGACTTCGCCTTGCATAAAGTCAGAGAGGTGATTGGTCCAGGCTGAGTGAAAACAATGGGATAGTTGGGCCCAGCCATCAAAAACGAAGAAACTAAGTGCTAAAGCCAGAACCTCGACAGCATCCAGCCACCTCTCCACAGCACCACAGCTCCCTGAGGCAGACAGTATATTTAGTGGCGTAGAATGTTAGACAGCAGAGGCAGATTGGGCCTTTTATGAATCCTGCTTGTGGTTTCTAGTGCTTTTCTTGGCAACTTCCCTGGATAATTAACAACTGACTCCTTCGAGATTAGGAGACACTGATCTTCACCAGGAATGCATAAGCACTGTTTTCTCCCAACTCCTTCTCCCATGTTCCCAGAGTTCCTCTTCTGAAAGACCTTGGGAATGTGGGAAGGCAGACGAGGTGGAGGGTTTGAGAACAAGATGGGTGTTTGCAGGCCACAGGGCTGAGCTGTGAGCACGGGGGGAGGCCAGCAAGGGAAGGAGGAAGCAGAGGCAGGAAAGGAAATGGGTGCAGGGTGGCAGGCCAAGGACGCTTCCTGGCGCACAGGTGGAATGAGAGACAGCGAAAGTAACTATGACAACACTTCGTCCAAGACGACAAGCCAGCCAGGCACCTGCACAGGCGGTGCAGGAGGCGGGGGTGGGGTGGGTGGAGGATGTCTAATCCCAGCACAACTCTGGTGGGGCTTGCATCCCTACGGTCAGTGAAACAAGAAGGCCCTGAGAGGGCCTGCCTCCTGCTCTCACAGGGAGCCTCTGAGCAGTCTGATGGCCTGGACTTCTCAGAGTAAGGCATGACCATCTACAGAATGGAGGTCTTCCCAGGTCAGAATATGGCGTCTCGGAGAGAAGAAAAGCCACACTGTGGATCTAAGCCTGGTGCCTGGTGCCTGGTTTCCCTCATTTATGAGTTAAGTTTCAGATCATCTAAAACATATATATATATATATATATATATATATATATATATATATATATATTTGTAATCATATATATATGTGTGTGTGTGTGTGTGTGTGTGTGTGTATACAGAAATATATACAATCAATATAAGTGGCTGCCGGGCGTGGTGGTTCACACCTGTAATCCCAGCACTTGGGAGGCTGAGACAGGAGGATCAGTTTGAGTTCGAGACCAGCCTGGGCTACAAAAGTGAGCTCAAGGCCAGCCTGAACTGCATAGCCAGACCCTGTCTCAAAAAGACAAAAAAAAAAAAAAAAAA
>PVJA010005145.1:0-80902 GCA_004027025.1 Myocastor coypus | reverse complement strand
TTTTTTTGTCTTTTTGAGACAGGGTCTCGCTATGCAGTTGAGGCTGGTCCTGAGCTCACTTTTGTAGCCCAGGCTGGTCTCGAACTTGCACCAATCCTCCTGCCTCAGCCTCCCGAGTGCTGGGATTACAGGCGTGAGCCACCACGCCCGGCTGGGAAAAGCATTCTAAAATTCAGGTTTCTTTGTTTATTTTCATGGTGGGTAAACTTATCTAGCAAAGCAATCTTCCAAGACATAACTAAATACTTGATAGGTTCACCCGTGTGGGACAGGCATTGTCTTAGCCGTAGTCAGTGCTTCGTGGCTGGGTCATGGGGAAAAGGTAATGCTGTGGAAATGTGTTTGCAAAGGAAATACCGTAAGGGCAAGATGGGAAAACAGAGAGAAGGAAAGGCCTATCTTTCCTCTTTCATGGCAATTTCTTTTCACAAAAACTACCTGCATTCCAGGACAATTATGGATGTGTTGCTCTAGCTGCCCAAGTGTCCTATAACACCAGATTTCACTCTTTGCCTGTCACTTCTTTAAAGGTTTAGCTGCTCTTCTTCTTTTTTTCATCCATTAGGGATCAAACTGAAGACTTTGCATTTGTCTGACAGGGCTTGTGCCACTGACCTATATCCCCGGCTGCTACAAAATATCATCATGAGGACTCAGCCTCCATTCAGAAGCATGAGAAGGCACATTCAAACCCTATGCAGATTACAGCAGATGGTTTATCCTCTATGGCTTTTACATAACATGAATTAATTATTAAATAAAAGTAAAGAAAATTCAGTATTATAAGAAAAAAAATGTGGGTTTAAAGTTTTATGCCATCACATAGTGCAATATTTAATTGGAAATCAGAAGTAAAATTCAAGATATTCAGAGTCATTTGGATAAGAAAAATATAACAATGATCATTTAATCTATTTCTTTGCTTTTAGAAGAGTAATAAAATTCATTTTTTGATAAATTTAATTTTAATGCACTAATTATTTTATCTGTACTGTATTTTTTCTTGATATAGTTAATTACAAGATTAGTAAGAAAAAAATTCTCCTCTATGTTGGACTCAAATTCTTCATGCTATGTGTTAGTCTTTTCTAGCACTCACAGTAAAATAAAATATAGTTGTTGACTTTCTCTTTCTCAATATTGATTTTGTTATATAATAACTTCAATTAATTTTTTTTTTTTGGATCTCTTCCCAGGAATATTTCTCCATGACAGTCTATAAGTATAAGAGCACTTCTTTGGTTAAGCACTAATTTATAGGTTCTATACTAGGAAGCGAGTCTAAGGAGACTTAGTGTTTCTATAAGAGAAATTGAACTAACAGTAAATAAAATATAGATATTGTTGTAAGCAAAGTCATGATTTTTCCCAGCAAGTCTTTTTGTAAGAACTTTCTATGCAATGGTGGTACTCATTTTCTAATCCACAAACATGACTGAGCTAAAGCATAGCATCTTAGCTACAGAAAAGGGATTCGTAAGAGTTCATAAAACTATCTCTAAAGTAACATTTCACAGTATGATTTTGATAAAAGCCACTTACTCTCTTCTTCATTTCCCTCACTGCTATGAGAAAATATCTGACAAGTCCAACTTAAAGGAAGAGAGGTGTGTTTGAGCTCACAGCTTCAGTCTCCTGCGTTTCTGCCTTATGAGGCAGACTGAAACAGCGAAGCGGCCTGGTCAAAGGGGCTGGGTACAGGTAGGCTGCCAGAGTCACTGTGGATAGGAAGTAGGAAGACGGGAGAGCAGCAGATAAAGGGATGTGTGCTCTTCCAGCTCAAAATTCCAGGGCCTGGCTCTTCAGAACAGACCAACCTCCTAATAAGCCAGGTATATCTTCTCACACCTTTGCAAAGCCCTGTGTATTGGCAGATGAGGCCTCTAGAGGTCATCATCAAGAATGAAACCTCTGTTCTTATAAGAGGAGAAACATTAGAAATCAGCTGGAGCAAGTACGGTTACCTACCTACCTCTTCAACCCCAACACTTTGGGAAGCTACATCAAGAGCCAGTCCCAACTAGCAGCCTAACAATACCCTGTCTCAAAAGAAAAAAAAAATTTTTTTTGAGGAATACAGTTGAGTACTAAGCACTTGTAGGTTTGGTCACCAGTACTAAACACACATACACAAACACACACACACAAATACACACACACACAATACAAAGAGAAAATTTCTCTCCCTCTGTCACCATGTGAAGATACAGTGATTGTCTATCTGCAAACCAGGGAGAATGCACATGTCATGCAGCAGAGTGGATGGTGCTGTAGTCATGGACTCTGCACCTTCACAAATGCAAGACAGTGAACTTGTATTCCTTGAGCTCCCTGGTCTAGCTGTTACAGAAGCTCAAGCTGATCTAGGAAAAATTCTAATCACATAAAAACATAGCAGAAAATGGCTTAAAAATTACACTTGTACAATGAAATAGAAAGTATTAACACATCATATTATTTCTACATATGATTTATTTTTATACTTGATGAGTTATAAACCTTGAAAAAGTATTTCAAAAATCAGCAGAAGGGCCAAAGAGATAGCACAGTAGATTAAGCACCTGCTTAGGCAAGCATAGGGAATGGGGTTTGATTCCCAGTCCCACATGCTGTGCCAGCCCTGCCCCCAGGGCATGATGAAAAGGTGACCTGGTCTGGACATGGTGGGGCATACCTGTAATCCCAGTGCTGACAAAAGGATCACTATCAGTTGAAGCCGCTTAGTGAAAAAAAAAAAAAAAACTCAACAGAAAACATTCCCTGAATTTTCAATTTAAGTGAGGAGCATGATAAATGGAAAGGAAAATTCCATTCAGACCACATTACATGTTTTCCATTGGCAACTTTTCTACTTCATACTTTTGTGATGCTGAAAGGGAATTGGAAAAACATCAAAACTGAAAAAGAGTTCTCAGTTTTTAACTATGTTGACATTTTACCTTTTCTTTTCTAATTTTTATTTATTTATTTTTTTCTTGTTTCAGAACATTTGTTCGTTTATTCACTCATTTTTATGACCGGCTCAGCCCACCCCCAGGGCAGGGCTGGCGCAGCATGTGGTGCTGGGTATCGAATCGCGGTCACTGAAGCTGCCCAAGCTTCCCCAAGCAGGTGCTTTAGACCACTGAGTCATCCTGCTGGGCCCCAATATTTTATCTTTAATGCAATAGAAATACCGATATATACATTGCTACATTGTAATTTATTTTATTCATTTATTTTATTTTTCAGGTCCAATAACTGAGTAAAGTGGGGGAAAGGCCTATTTGAATCTGTGGATAAAAAGAAGTCAAAAAATATCAGAGGCAGGCAACAGTATCCTAACTGTTCTAGACATAGCATTTTAAAATGCATTGCGCATCATTATTTGTACTGTATCCCCTTGAAACAAACAGATATTTTGAAATTACAGAGAACTTGTGGATTATAGTCTTAGTTTGGAAAGTATATTTGTAAATATACTTTCATAACTTATAACATATGCAATGCTTTGTTCAGAGAATAAAGTTGTTGACAAGACTATGTAGTCAACAGGAACTCAGAAGGAAAGAAAAGGTATAGAAGAAAATAAGACTAATGAGGTGGGTATAACAGAAATCAATAAATGACTGAATAAGTAAATGAAATAAGGAACAAAAAATATAGGGCCTATAAGATCTCATTACACAGAACCTAATTAAGTGATCCTCTTGTTATTTTTTATTGATTTATAGTTATATTTTATTTATTTATTTATTTATTTATTTATTTAGCAGAACCAGGGATTGAACTCAGGACCTTGCATTTGCCAGGCAGGCTCTTGTGCCCCTGAGCTATCTCCCTGGTCCCAGGCCTCTTGTTTTTAATTTATCAGGTGCAGAGATTATAATCATGTCCCAGTACCCCCAGTCTCAAATGCCTGTTCAGCATGACCCAGGGTTGACACTGAGTACTGAGGATTGAACCCGAATCCCTGTGTCTGCCTAAGCAGGCGTTTTAGTTCATTGAGCCATCTGGCTGGTCTCTGTGTATATATATTTTTTTCAAGACACTGTATAAAAGAGAAATGTAAAGCTTTAAAGTGTATTTTTCAACAAGAAATTATAAATGTGTAAGCCACATAGGTACACACATAATACACAAACACACACACACACACACACACACACACACACACACATATATATATATATATATATATATATATATATATATATATATATATATATATATACATATGTATGATACCTAAAAATTAAATTCTCATTTGTTTCACTCTGAATCTGATATATATATATATATATATATATATATATATATGTATATACTGCAAACATGTTCGAAAAAGCTGTAGAACTTCACAAAAGAGTAATGATGTATTTTCTTCCCTCTTTAGAATTTAGAAGGGATGTTGATTGCAAATATATATCTTTAAATTCTCCTATAACATTAAGTTTCTAAAATCTATTATAGAATCTTGAATCCAGCTAAATGTATACAGGTACTTATCAAGGTAGACAACATTTAATTGCAGGAATTATTTTTGTTGTTCCTGCAATCAGTGAACATTTAAATCAACTGGGAAAGTTACATATATCTGACTGCCCTCAGTCATTGAAGTTCCTCATTTTGAATTTTCTAAAACCTAACATAGAACCTCAAAATAGCACCCTTTCTAACAGGAAAAATTGACACATAATGCTATTTTTGAATGTTTATGCTTCAAATATTGATTTTCTCTAACAATTTAAAAACACAAATATAACATTTTCGGGGGCTATAGCTCTATATAAGTGCTTACACAATAAGTGCATTTTATATTGATGACTTAGAACAAGTATTTTAATCAAAAGCAAAATGATGTTCCTTGATTCTCTTACATTAACAGAGCTTTGCATTCATCATTTTAATCACATGAAAGTCATGAATGACAACGTGATTATTTTAACTCCACAGCAGACCAGGGATAGACAGAAGCTAATTATACTATATGGTCATATAAGAGGAATGAGTAATTTTGCATGTGAACATCAGGTTTATCTATTTTTGTAGTTATAATTACACCGCAAATATACTTATCAAGTTTTTATTTTATTAAATCAAAATATAACTGTGAAGAACATCTGTAAGACACTTCGCTTACAATAAAATATACATTAAGAAACTTTACAAATTTACCCATGATGATAAGCATTTTGCAATAAGCTTTATAGATTTGTGCTTATATGTCTTGAATGGAAGTAAACCCTTAGATATTATGGACTATATTATACTTATATGAAGATAGAATCATAGGAAACTATAACACCTTTCTTGCATCCTTTTGTAACCACATCTTTATAGAGCTGAATTTTGTCCTTGAAAATGTTGATTCATATTTTTGATAACATGATTTCAATTACAATAAATTTGATCCATTATGTTTTTGAAAAGACTAAGCATTCAACAAATAAATTAACGTGTGGAAAATACTGAAAGACTTTCCAAATGTTATTTCTATGAAAGTAAATGAGAAATATGTTCATTTCAATATGTGAGATGTATACTTAAAATATGGCATTATGAAGTAGTATGCCCAAAGGAAATGATATAAGTACTCAAAAGCAATCTAGATTTCTGTATTTATGTCAGCATTATTTACAGTTGCAAAAATGTGACAGCAATCTAAGTACTGGTTCACTAGTTTATGAGTAAACGAAATGCATTGCGTGTATAAAAATAATGATATATAATTTATATGATTTATTAATTTTAAATAGTACTAAAACCTTAGGATACTTGTTTTTCAGGCTTTGCTATTTATATTTACTTTGGGTTACAAGACAAATTTGTGATTGCAAGGTACATTTTTATGTATCTAGTACAGGATGTACAGGGTCTCACTATACAAATTGAACTCCTAGTCATCCTCCTGTTTTCGGCCTCCCAAGTATTGGGATTATACATGCTCACCACTACGCCCACTCTCAACCATCATCAAAGCATGTCCCAGGGGTAGGCTACCATGATTCCCCAAGGATTGAACCCAAGTTCTTGTGTCTGCCTAAATAGGTGCTTTATCCACTAAGCTCACCATGCCCAGTCTACAAGTGGGATAATTTTGTCTTATGCAATTAAATTTTTCATATGGTATATTTCTGTAAAAGGTTTTATAATGATAGTAATGATGGTTGAATGGAAGAGGTATTGAATATTTACATGTCTATCAACTAAGTTAAACTATTTGTTTTGAATGTTTTGAATTGTTATATAAAACACAAAAAGCTCTGTATGTCCAATGTTCTCAATAATCATTGTAGCAATGAGGCTAGAAGGGTAGTGAAAGCGTATTAAGTCTCATATGAAAATGAGAAATTGAACATGATGACCAAAAAGACTGCACTAATTATTTGATTTCTTGTTGACAAATGGATGTAACTTGAACCACAATGTTGATAGAAATAAACAACTCATGCTTGAAAAACATATTGTTTCTACTATACGAGAAAACTAGTATAAAAATAGAGATCAAACTAAAAGACAGGGAAAAGGAAATAGGGAGAATATGCCTAATGGAGAAAGAATCAAGAGATGAAATGAGGGAGGTACAGAGGGAGGGAAGAAGTGGGGGGATAAAAGAAAACATCAGTGTAGAGACAGGAGAGTAAGGGAATAGTCTCAAAAAAAAAAAAAAAAAAACCCGCAAGTATTAAAAGTAGGGTTCATTGACAAGTTTGCTCTGAAGATGCCAACTGTTTTGCTTTCTGTCATAAGTTAATGAAAAGAAATATGGTTTCCTACATATTCTTTTATAAATTTATTTTATTTTATTTTATTTTATTTTTATTGTGTCAGAACTTTTTTTTTGTTTATTTATTTATTTTTATGGCCAGCTCAGCCTGCCCTGAGGGCAGGGCTGGCGCAGCATGTGGTGCTGGGGATCGAACCGCGGTCCCTGCAGCCCTCTAAGCTTTCCTAAGCAGGGGCTTTAGATCACTGAGCCATCCTGCCGGGCCCCGATTTCCTACATATTCTAATGACATGAAATTAATCACTAAAACATTAATGGAAATTGAACAAAATGACAAGATATTTGTGCTTAATCTTTTCTTTAAGTTTTCCAAAAATCCTACAATGACATCTCCTTCAAATTTCCAGTAGATTTTAATGTTAGAGTCATTACTTTTGTTTGTATGTCCTTGAATTTTGTTCAATTTTTGATATGCTCCTCCATTTGTCCTGTATGACAAGAGCTCCCTGCAGAGTATTTCTGGTATTGACACACTTGTCTATCGAAAGATTTCTATGAAAAGCTAGTAATATTTACAGTAATGTGGAAGCCAACCAGTGCCCCAGAAAAATTAAGTAATGTGTCTCTTTATTCTGTCATGTAGTAGTTGAACTGAAACAAAGAGATACAACTGCAAAACTAATTTCTTGCAAAATTAATTTATGAATTGCTTATTTTTATTCAGAATATTAAAAAATGACATAAATAAAACATCTAATGAAATGGAAGACAGAAGCCATAACTTAAATAGTAAATTTAAAGCCATATAGAGCTGAGTAAAATGTGAAAATTTATTATGAATAAGAAGTGAGCATGTAGAGCCAGCCTGATAGCTCAGCTGACTAAAGCTCCTGCTTAGGCAGAGCGCAGCAGCCAGAGTTCCATCCATGTAGTACTGGCCCCGCCCCCGGGGTGCACTGAGAGGGTGATTGAGACTGGGCATGGTGGCACACACTTGTACTCCCAGCACTTTGGGAGGCTGCAAACAGAAGGATCACTATGAGTCCAACCTACATAGTGAGACCCGGTAGATCCCTTAGACCTTGTCCTAAATATAGGAAGAAAAATAAAATAAGTGTGTAGTAAAATGAACAGTAAAAGCAAGAGTCTGATTAACCATTAAAGGTTTCTCTTGCATCATATATTTTATCCCAATGTGCATTATCTAAATATCATAAGGAAATGAAATGTGAGACTAAACCTCATTAAAAAGTAGATAATAAGACCAGGTGGAAATATAGGCACTCAGAGAAGACATAAAAGAAAGAGACAAGTCAGTTAACAAAGAGAACTAAAAATCAGAAATATTACTCCTTTTGGATGAATATAGTCCAACCCATGACTTAAAGCTATCCTTGCTTAGGTGAGAAACGTGAGAGAAAAGAAGCCATTGATACTGCAGCTTAGGAAGACACCAAGTAGCACAGTCCAAGTCACCGCAAGAGACAGTGAAGCCTTTCTGAAACTCTCACATCTGTTGTAGTTTGTAATCTAGCAACTGATTTCAATAGCAAAAATTTATACAAAAGTACTTGCTACTATTACAAAACTTAATGTAACACTGGCTCAAGAACTGTTTAGTAGTAATTTCCAAGGGTTCCTAAGAATATAGTTGATGGAAGCCAGTAGAAGGAATCCCGAATAAAGACCATTAGTGAAAGAATGGCAACCTTACTGGCACAAGCACTTTGGAGAAAAAGTGTACATACCTGATGATGTTGCGGAAGGTAGAGGAAAAGTCTGTCTCTTTTAAATGCAATAGTTGTCAACATTAATAAAATCCTCAGCAAAAGATATATTCCAAGGTACTGAAAGAAAAGCATAGCCTCATGGTCAAGATTGTATCAGTTATATAGGTGAAAGACCATTTTCGAAGGATATGCTCACTTTGCCTCTATCTATTTTATGGCTTGGCCTGATAACTCCTAAACTACAAATAAAACATCTTCAACCTTGAAGGTTTGCTCTGTAAAAATCGTGATTCTTCAGTAGCTACAGTGTGCTCTCTCAAGGAGATTCAGAATGTGGTGCTTCTTTATCCTGATGAAAGGGTTACAAATTGCTATATTGAATTCATGAGCCAGGCTGTCTTCCAGAACATCAAATCATCAGTGACTGATACATATCATTTTCATCTTTTGTCATGAATGATTATATTTTCAATTCTGATTAAAAAGTGGATACAGAGTGTGAGGCATAAGAATATTGTAACAACAAGACATAACTCTGGAATCTCATATATATGTGATATGATTTCTAGTACATGACCTAGGAATGGAAGCTTGAGTCAAATCTGTGAGAGGTGAGTTCTGAAGATGGTCAATAGATTCTGCCGATGAGGAGAAATTGAATAACCTATGAGTGGGACATTTTAGTAAATGAAATGTGTGTGATGTTTTCATAATCTGCTCCATTCAGATATAGTATTTATTTGCTCACATTTTCACATTCTACCTCAGATTATTACTGACTTAAAAAAAAGAATATAAAATACTAATGAAAAGGAAAAAAATACAAATTATGCAGAATTTCACTAAACAAAATAATATGAATTTGACTGTATGTGTGGAATTGCATAGTGTCATCTTCAACTTAGTTGTTCCTGATTTTGACTAATAGAATACTTCAGGCCCAGGTCTAGATTTTATGAGAAATACCAATTTTTGTTTTTCTCCCTCTTGAGCACCCTGAGAGTTTATGTAAAACTTTGGCTGCTTTGTTGAGGAAAACATATGAACGAACTTGGAAATAAGAAAGGACTATGTTCAACAAAGGTATAAATAGAGAAAGCCTGTTGATTGTGAAAGGAAATAAAACAAACACATATTCCCACGTAAGGTTTTCCAGCCAGACTTCCCTGAATAGAGTTATTCTAGATAAAGTGTCAAGTGGACAAATGAGGTAACCTTGGACATTGATTTGTAGCACACAATTCCAAAAACAATTCAGTGATTTTATCTTAAAACTGAAGTTTAAGTTCATTTATTAGGAATTAATACATAACCAAATCACACAGGGTATTTGAAAATATAATGTTCAATATAAAAATATAATTATTTTAAAGAATGAGAATGTTGTTGAAGACAGAACATAAAAGTAAAATATAAATAGTGATTTCTGGATTCTGTTTTAATTAATTAAATATTTATTATTATTATTTTAAGGAGAATAAAAATTAGAATAAAAACAGAAAAAAAATACAAGTGATACAGATTTTCACTTAACAAAGTAATGTGAATTTTGTAGTATTTGTTGTAATATGCAGTGTTATCTTCCAATGTCATTCATTTTGCTAGATATAGGTGTGTAAAATTGGAAGAAGAAAGAAAAAAAAGAAAGAAATGTATAAGAAATTAAGAAGACAAAAGGGAGAACAATTGAAATCAGGAGACAGAACAAGCTGAAACATTGACTGCCTCTTTCATAGACCAATGGAAATGTACAGCACAGTTGTCCAAACCATCCTGCTTAAATACCGAGACAAATAGCTTTTTCTCATTCCTCTCATGTACTTCTCCTCAACTCAGTAATTCATCTTTAAAAAGCTTATTCCCTTTACCAGTGTCTATTTTACCATTTAGATTCTATTTTTATCTTTTAGGTTCTCACACTAAGGAGACTATCCGATGTTTGCACATGGCAGGCTGATTTATTTCACTTAAGGTTATGTTCTCTAGTTGCATAATTTACCAAAAAGAGAATCAAATTTATCATGTTTTGTAGGTGTAATAGTATTAACTTTTATTTTATGATCTATACAGGTATCACACTTAAAACTTGTTGAAATAAAGCCTATTTATTAGTACTTACAAGTTAAAATAGATAAATTTGCCTTAATTTGCTCAAAAACATCAAGTATGAAATCAACAGAAAACACTCAATGAAAATGAACATATAGAAAAACTGATAGCTTTATGTAAGGTTCCTAGAAAAATAAATTATTACAAGACATTTAGCAATTATTTATTTTTAATTGGAAATTGCATTTACCTATCAACACCTGAATCAATATACATGAGGTAGGTATTCTTTACTTACAATCTTCACTGCTTTTCCTCCTGAAATACATAGAATTAATATTTTTTCTTTGCCTCCTACTTCAATGTTAGGTATACCTCACATTATGTACATTATGTACATTATGTACAATCTGAAGTCTGTACATAACACACTATGCTTTTTCTCAGCTGATTACTGTCACACAGAGGCTAATGTAAAATCTTAATCAGTCTTAGAGTTGTGTCAACGGAAGAGCTCCAAGCTGATCAAAGACTGAGATGTGATGTAAAGTTTATGGTTTATACAGAGTGTCACAGAGTTATTTTCTTTCTTATTTTGTGGTACTGTATTTGAACTCAGGGCCTTATGCATGCTAGGCAAGCATCCTACAACAGAGCTACATCCCCAGTCCCAGAGTTATTTCTTATCACAGCATAACCTAATTAAGTCATATAGATACACTCTTATCCTATAAAAAAAATCAGGTCTGAACTAAAGAGATATAAAGAAAAGATTTATTGCAGCATTATTCCTAAAACTACAAATATTATGAATGTGTTTTAATAGAACTATCACAAAGTCATATAGTAGAAATATGCAAAACATATATAGCTTTACCATGAATTTAAATAAAATGAACTGCTACAAAAGCAGAACATTTTACATAATAATTGGGCACTATGTAATGTCTCTGTACTTGTAAACATTGTATAGTAGTTAAAGCCGATTACACATAAAGTCTTATGATTTCTTGAGGATGATAACTTCCAAAATCCTTTATTAAAAATAAATACATAAGTCCAGTTGGTTCATTACAGTGGGCCGCAGCCTGAAGGAGTTGCCAAGCACAGCAGCCAGCTGGGTCCAGCCTGTCCACTTAATTGGGGCACAGCCAGAAGGAGCCAAACACAGTAGCCAGACCTAAGCCAGGACTGGCTGGTCAATTTCAAGTTTGGTAGAATGCTCAGTGATCTGAGGCATACAACTAGGCCCAGAGGTGCCTAGGCTGAGGCCCAGACTTATGGGAAGATCCTTGTGGCATGAAGGTGGCAGAGCATAACTTGAGTGAGCTGGTCTGCCTAGTTCTGATTTGTTATGTAGCTATGTTCGCTCTTATGCTTTAAAATACAAATCCTTAGTTACAAAACTTTATCAATTTTTAAATTTCACTTGTCATTAGTATTGCTAATTTTACTACTGTGAATAATTTACAATATCAACATTAAACACATGTTCTCCCTTGGGTAATAGTATTGGGAGACACTTGGATAGTAACCTCCCCAAAGCACTATACTGAAGGACAGAGGACACTGTCAAACAGAATTCAATATTTCACTGTTAATCAATAGAGAAGGGAAAATCTTCGGACATACATAAAACAAGAATCTCTGACACAGGAGAGATACATAAAGAGCAGATCCTTTACACGGGTTCTGATTGAAGTGATGCAACTGCAAACTATCAACATTTGACAAAAATAAGTATCACAGAAATCAAAATAAAGAGTTCTTTCTGAAATAAAAAAGGATGGAAAGAAGGAGAAAAATGCCATCTCAGGCCCTTAGACCACCCAGAACAAACCCAGGAGACATCAGCATTGAAGAAATTGGAAGGCACACAGCTAAATCTCTGGAATAATAGCAACTGAAATAGAGAAACAAATTCAGAAGGGTATGGAAAGCACAGCAAAAAAAATCTCCCATGTCAAAAGGAAATGATAACTATAATGAAAGATTTACTAAGAATTTCTAAAGAAGATACTGATAAAAAATAGAAGAGAATAGAAAAATGATGGAAGTCTTGAACAAGCAATACGGGGAAGAAATAGAACACATGAAGCATAGTCAAATACATACATAGGAAATTAAACTCTTTGTTTAAATTTGCAAAACCATTTGAACGAAAGTTAGGATAGACTTTCAGACCTTGAAGACAGCATTACAGCTAGAGATCAGGAAAAATAAATCTCTTAAAAACAACACAGCCAGGCGTGGTGGCTCAAGCCTGTAATCCCAGACTCGGGAGGCTGAGGCAGGAGGACTGGTTCGAGTTTGAGACCAACCTGGGCTACAAAAGTGAGCTCAAGGCCAGCCTCAATGCATAGCGAGACCCTGCCTCAAAACAAAAAAAAAAAAAACAAACAAAAACAGTTCCAGGAAATAAAAATTCACCAACTTCAAGATGATGCTAAAATTAACAATATGAGACTAATTGGCATCAATGAGAAAGAATGAGCTAAGTCAAAGAACAAAAACAATAAGGGTAGAGGCCGGGCGTGGTGGCTCACGCCTGTAATCCCAGCACTCGGGAGGCTGAGGCAGGAGGATTGGTGCGAGTTCCAGACCAGCCTGGGCTACAAAAGTGAGCTCAAGGCCAGCCTCAACTGCATAGCGAGACCCTGTCTCAAAAAGACAAAAAAAAAAAAAAAAAGAAAAAACAAAAGGGTAGAAGTAATAGAAAACTTCCCAAATATGGGCAAACAACCTGACATTCAGGTAACTAGGCATATACAATTCCAAATATCAACCATTTAAACCAACACCCAGACATATAATAATCAGAAATACAGCACAAGAGTGACGTACAAAAAGCCACTAGAGAAAAGAAACATATTTAAAGGAAAACCCATCACAATAACAGCAGCTTTCTCATCAAAAACCAACACGACAAATAGAGCGTGGACTGAAGTACTACAAGTCCTACAAGAAAACAAACTCCAACCTAAACTGACGTACCATGCAAAATTTTGTTTCAAGTTAAGTGGAGAATTTTGTCTTTCCATGACAATGAACTAAAGAAGGAATTCATGATTTCCAAATCAACCCAACACACAGTACTAAAAGACATTCTACAAGGGATCAAAACAGTCACAATTCCAATAATGACAGCAGAAAGAACACACCAAAATAGGTAAAAAATTGAACACAGGCAAAATGTAGGGAACTATTAGCAGAACAATATGACAAACATAAGCCAATAAATATCAATTATAACTGCCAATACGAAAGGATTCATTTCACCAATTAAAAGAAATAGATTGGCCGAGTGAGTGAAGAGAAATAAAAATCTATCAGTGTGTTCTGTACAAGAAACACATTTAACCCATGAAGAAATTAATTGGCTGAAATTCAAAGGATAGAAAGCAAAGTTACATGCTCCAGAAGCTGAGATAAAAGCAGGAATATCTAGCCCACTCTCAGACAATTTGAACTCATGCCAGGAATAATCAAATGAGATAAAGAAGGTCACCATACCCAGGTTAGGGAAAAAAAATCCAAGAGGAAGAGATAAGTCATAAATATGTATGCACCAAAATTGAAAGCACCCAAATACATAAAACAAATTTTAATAGACATGAAAGATCTAATAACCAGTAATATAATCTTTACAGGGGACCTTAATACCCCCTTATCTCGAAAAGATAGATCAAGCAGACAAAAATAGCAAAGAGGTAACCCAACTGAACCAAATGTTTGAACAAATGGAATTAGTGGACATATGCAGAATGTTTCACCCAAAGACATCTAAATGTACATTATTTTCAGCTGCCCATGAGACACTTTTTAAAATAGGCCAAATGTAAGTCCACAGATCACACTTAAATAAATGCAAGAAACCAGAACTTTTCCGATGTATATTATGTGACCATAGTGCAATGAAAGTGGAAATTAATGACAAGAGAAATCATGAAAAACATGTAAACATATGGAAATTAAGTAAAATCACCCTCAGCAACCAATGGGTTACAGATGCCATTAAACAAGGAATGAAACAATATCTACAGTCCAACAAGAATTCAGAAACAACTTACTGAAATTTGTGGGATGCAACAAAAAGTTATACTTTCTGTTAGCTCAAAGAGAAGAAATATTGGTACCACTATTGCTTAGAAAAGTTATCATGTCTGCATCTTATACTCTGATGAACTACTATGAAGACAACAATGTGTATTGTATTAATTATTGTGGCTGTCCTACTAAAGTAGTTTGAAACTGTCTCATTGTTATTTTTTATTAAAAGCAATAAAAAATGAAAAAGGTTATAAGAGGAAAATTTATCGTGGTCAACTCACACATTAGGAAAACAGAAAGAAAACAAATAAGTACCATACTGTTGCACATCAAGCTTTTTTAAAAATAGGAGCAAAAAAAATAAATAAATAAATAAAATAAAAAAATTTAAAAAATAAATAAATAAATAAAAATAGGAGCAAACCAAGCCCAAAGTGCAAAGATGAGAGGAAATTGTTTTTGAGTTTTATTAATTTTAATAAGAAAGAAATAACGATGAGATAGGTTCAATACGGGTTAGTAGAACACTTAAAATAATACATCGCATATTGTTGTCTTATAGTAGTTATTCAGAGTACAAGATACAGACCTTATAACTTTTCTAAACACTGTTAGTACAAATATTTCTTTTCATTGAACTAAGAGAAAGTAGCTGTATATAAAGTCCAGTAGGCCATAAAAGTAGTGGGTTATCACCACTCCTGGAAATGTCAGAATCTGTTAACATGAGCCTTTTACAGATCAGCATATTACTGTGGCTTTAGTTTTTGTATCTTGTGATTACACTTTTCTGCTGGATGGTTAAGACCAAGATAAAGCAAGACTTATATAACAAAACATGTAACTTTTGTGTCTGACAGCGTCAGTAAAATCTCCTCGGGATTTACCCTGAAACCATGTGCAGCATTCTGTAGAATTTTTTTAGTGTCAGCCATTTGGATGAGACATGGCAATTGCTTGATCAATTTGTTCTCTGAAAGCCTGAAAGAATATTTTCTATTTAGGTGACTCTCCTTAGGTACACTATATCTCACTGAGTCCTAGTTCCATAAACTCCATGAACAGAGAATTTGGGACATCACTGAGTTATAGGATATTACAGTACAGATTCCCTAATATCCTGAGTCCTCACTGACCTGGAAGGGCTAGGCCAAAATATTGGCTTCCTTGTAGCCCTTCTTTTTCTCTAATTTTTCTGGTCTGCAAAGTTAAGTTGTTAACCCTCCTGAAGAAAAGCTTAGTGACACTATTACTCTATAACATTGACACTTGAGCTTAACATCACTATCTTTCTGAATATCAAACACCTTAGTCTTAACATGGAACCAGTATTTTCCATCAATCATTGATATAATAATAGATCCCTATAGAATGTTATTAAAAACAGTTACACAGAAATTTAGAAATCTAGCCAAATACAAAATTGTAGCAGGTCAATACTATGGCATTTGATCTTGTCTCTTATTATCTTTTATATCTTTAAAAAAGCCCTTACTTGAGAGAGAGTATAGCAACAATTGATATAACATTAGAAGCAGTATGAATTTAGAAGACTAGAGTGATAAGTATTCCAAGTATGGTTTTAGTATTACACATTCTATCCTTAGTGTAGATGCTTAGCTCACATATATCAGCATATAGAGTTTGTTAGGGTGAGAATTCTACTAATTAACTTCTAAGTTCAAAAACCTGTTGGAGATTCTTAGGAATATTGTCTTAACCATATTGGGCATATAAATGCATAATTTTGCTCCTGCCATATTTCCTAACTGTTCTCCTTGCTCTCTCTTCATCCTTTAATCCTTAAGTTTTCACTTTACATTTGGATGTGTTATGCCTTTCCATTTTTATTACTTCTTTTGAGGTTTTTTTTTTTTTTATGGTACCAGGGATTGAATTCAGGACATCGTACTTGCCAGGCAGGTGCTTATTCTATTGAATCATCTTTCTAGCCCTTTCCTTTGAATTCTTATGCTAAGGAGACAATATGATTATTTATGTATGTGGGTCTGGCTTATTTTACTTATGAGTATATCTTCAAGTTCCATCTACTTACATATGAAAGCTTCAAATTGATTGTTCTTTGTAGCTGAGTGATATTCCACTGTGTAAAGACACCATATCTTTTTGATCCATTTGTCAGGTGACTGGTATTTTGGTTGTTTCCAAGCTTGGCTATCACAAATTGTGCTTCTATAAACATGGGTGCACAAATATCACTATGATATGATGTTTTCAGTTCTTTTGGGAAAATTCCCAGTAGAGGGATAAGCTGGACTGAATGGGATTTCCAGTCCTAGTTTTGTAAGGAATCTCCACACTGATTTCCATAATGGTTGCACCAGTCTACTTTCACACCAACAGTGGAGAAGGGTTCCCTTTTCACCACAGCCTCTCCAACATTTATTTTTGGCTGATTTATTTATCATAGCCAGTCTTTCTGGGGTGAGATGTTATCTAGGTGCTGTTTTAATTTGAATTACACAGATGTAAAAGATGTGGATAATTTTCTTTTTTAATTTATTAGCTTCTAGTATTTCTTCCTCAGAGAAGTGTGAGTTCATCTCAGATGCCCATTCATGTACTGGGTCTTTAAATTTTGGGTCATAATGTTTTTTAGTTCTTTATAAATTCTAGAGAGAAGACATTTGTCTGAGTTATTGGTGAAGAAGTTTTCAAAATTTGTGGGTTATCTTTTCACTCTGTTAGTAATTTCTTTCTGACATGCAAAAATTTCTCAACAAGAGGAGGTCCCAGTTATTAATTCGTTCAGATGTTACCCTTGCTGTTTGATTTTTGTTCATGAACTGATTGCCTATCTTTATGTCTTCAAAATTTCCTCATACTTTCCCTCCCTGCAGATTTGCTGTTTCTGTTCTTTCTTTCTTTCTTTCTTTCTTTCTTTCTTTCTTTCTTTCTTTCTTTCTTTCTTTCTTTTTTGTTTGCTTTTGTTTTTTGCTTTTGAGACAAGGTCTCACTATGAAGTTCAGGCTGGCCTTGAGTTCATTTTTGTAGCTCAGGCTGGTCTTGAACTCACATTGATTCTCCTGCCTTAGCCTTCTAAGCGCTGAGATTACAGGCATGCATCACCATGCTTGGCTTACTGTTTCTGTGTTAATGATTAGATCTTTAATCCTTTTTGTCTTTAGTTAAGTGCATGGTGAAGGACCAAGGGCAAGTTTTAGTGTTCAGTATGTAAACAGCCAATTTGTACAGTACCATTTGTTAAAGAGACTTTCTTTCTGCCATAAGCATGTTTGGCCCCTTAGTTGAAGATAAGTGTGTTTGTAGTTGCTTTTGTATCTTCTAATCTATTCCATGGATCCTCAGGTCTATTTTTTTGCCAATACCATACTGATTTTATTGCCTCAGCTGTGTAGTATAATATCAAGTCAGGAATTGTAATGCCTCCTACCTTGTCTTTCTTGCCCAGGATTGCCTTTGCTATTCTCAGTTTTTTCTGGTTTCAGTAAATCTTACAAATCCTTTCTCTAGGCCTATGAAGTATGTTGGTGGTATTTTTTTTTTTTTGTCTTTTTGACACGGGGTCTCACTATGCAGTTCAGGCTGGCCTTGAGCTCACTTTTGTAGCCCAGGCTGGTCTCGAACTCGCACCGATCCTCCTGCCTCAGCCTCCCGAGTGCTGGGATTACAGGTGTGAGCCACCATGCCAGGCTTGTTGGTGGTATTTTGATAGGGATTGCATTAAATCTATACAATATTTTTGGGACAATAACCATCTTCACAATGTTGGTTCTTCCCATTCAAGAGCAGGTAATGTCTTTCCATTTTCTGAAATTCTCTACAATCTCTTTTTTCAGAGTACTATGATTTTCATTGAACAGGTCATTTCCTTCTTTATTTAGATTAATTCCTAAGTATTTCATTTTCTGCTGTGCTACTATAAAATGTGTTGTTTCTCTAATTTACTCAGTGTCTTTGTTATCTGTACAGAGGAATGCAATTGACTTTTGGCTATTGACTTTGTATCCTGCTAAGCTACTGAATTTGCACATTAATTTGAGTAGCTTCTTAGATCTTCAAAGTACAGTATCATATCATCTGCTAATAATGATAGTTTAACTTCCTTGTTACCTATTATTATTTCTTTTATTGTTCTCTCTTGTATAATGGCTCTAGCTAATGACTCCAGAACTATATTGAATAAGGGTGGTGATAGAGGACATCCTTGTCTTGTACCAGATCTGAGAGTAAAAGACTTCTGTTTTTTCCCATTTAGAATTATGTTAGCCATTGGATTGTCATAGATGACTTTTATCAGTTGAAGGTACATGCCATCTATTCAATTTTCTGTAGGACTATGAACATGAATGAATTTTGGAGTTTGTCAATAGCCTTTTCTGTGTCAATTGAGATGGTCATGTGGTTTTTGGATTTGGCTCTATTGACAGAGTGCATTACATTTATAGATTTGTGTATGTTGAACCATCCTCGCAACCGTTTGATGACTCTTACTTACTCGTGATGTATAATGTTCTTCATAGTTTGCTGTATTCTATTTGATAGAATTTTATTGTGGATTTTTACATCTATATTCATGAGGGAGATTGCCCTATAGCGCTCATTTTAACTTGTGTCTTTCTCTGGTTTTGGTATGAGTATAATACTTGTGTCCACGAGTGATTTTGAGAGTATTGTTTCCTTTTCAAATTCGTTGAAGAGTTTCAGGAGTATTGGGGTTCTATCTTCTGTAACTTTCTTGTACAATTCTGCTGCAACTGTTCTTTGTTGGTATGTTTTCCGTTACCTGTTGCATTTCATTGACTTATTGGATTATTGGCAATTCTTGTATCTTCTCTATTCTTAAAGGTAATTTGTATCTTTTTAGGCATCTGTTCATTTCTTCTGTGTCTTCAGTTATGGGAGAGTAAAGATTCTCAAAGTAACTTAATGATCTTCTAAATCTCCACTGACTCTGTGATAATTTCACCCTTTTCATTCCTTATTGCTTGAACTTGAATTTTTTCCTTCCTTCTTTTGATGAAGCTACCTAACTTTATTTAATCTTTCAAAGAACCAGCATTTTGATCTGTTAATTCTTTGTATTGTTTTATTTGTCTTGATTGAATTAATTTCTTCTCTGATATTTATAATTTCCTCCTATCTTTGGGCTCTGAGCTTGGTTTTCTCTTCCTTTTCTAGATGTTTGAGGTTCAGTATTAGGGTATGTATTTGTTCCCACTGTGTTGTACTAATATATGAGCCTATCGCTATTAACTTCCCTCTATGAACTGCTTGCATTACATGCAATTAATTCTAATAAGTTGCTTTTGAATTTTCAATGAATTGCAGATATTATTTAATGTGTTCTGTAACCCAGTGGTTACTGAGGAGAGTGCTGTTTAATTTCCATGTAGGTATGGGCTTTTTGTGGTTTGTTTTGTCATTTATTTCCAGTTTCATTGCACTGTGGTCATACAATATGCATGGGATAATTTCAGTTTTCTTGCATATACTTACGCATGATCTACAGATTAGTATGTGGTCTGTTTTAGAAAATTTGCCATGTGCAGGGAAAAAAAGTATATTCAGAAGTGGTTGGATAGACTACTCTGTGTATGTCCACTGAGTCCTGTTGTTCCATGTTCCGGTTCCATTCTGTTACTTCTTTTCTAATTTTTTGTCTGCTTGGCCTATCTTTTGGGAGAAATGGGTGTTAAGTGGTCCTGTTATATTGTAGCTTTGGAAATCAGATGTTTCATATCCATTTAAGTTTCTCGTATATTGCTGAATTTTCCCTAGTTGGGTGCCTACATATTTATTAGTGTTACCTCTTCCTGTTGAATTTTTCCCCTAGCCAGTATGTAATGATCTTCTTTATTTTGTTTGATCAATCTTGGTAAGATTGTCTGCAAGCATGATTGCTACCCCTGCTTTTTTCTGGGGTACTGGGGCATGTAGTACTGTTTTCCATCCTTTGACTTTGAGCCTATGAATTGCTTTATGAGTTAGTTGTGTTTGTTGTATACAGCATATTGTTGGATTATGTTTCCTAATTCACCATGCCAGTCTATTTCTTTAATTGGTGAATTGAGTCAATTTACATTTATGGTTATAAATGAGGCATATTAACTTATGATTGACGTGGGATTTCCCTGGTGTAGTCTATCCCTTTTTCTCCTGTGTTTAATTGTTTGCTCTATTTGGTAAGTTCTTTCCATTCTCATTCATGGAGTTCTTGTCCTTTTGGTCCCTGTCTAGAATATCTGTTAGTAGTCTATGTAGGCTTGGATTTTTGTCATGAAATTCTTTAGTTGTTCTTTGTTGTGGAAGTATTTCACTTTCCCATTAAACTTGAAACAGTTTTTCAAGGTTTATCAGACTGGGCTTGAATTTCTTTTGATGGAGGACTTGAAGTACTCTGCTCTACGCTCTTCCTGACTTCATGTTTTGTGAAGAGAAATCTGCCATTTTCTAATGGGCTTTTCTTTAAATGTGATTTGTATCTTTTCTCTAGCAGCTTTTAGTAAATGCTTCCTTTGCTGGATTTATGGGGTCTTGACTGCCATATGTCTCAGGGTGTTTTTTATTCAGTTGATGTTATTTGGAGTTTTGTATACTTCCATGACTGAATGCCAGATTATTTCCCCATATTTGCGGAGTTTTATTCTATTACTGCTGCCCATACTCATTTTTATTATATTTATTGACTCCTTCTTTCTCCTTGATGCCTATTAGTCTCATGTTGTTCATCTTTGCAACATCTTATAGATGTTGAATTATTTTTTCCAGCATCCTAGTTGTTTTTAAGAGATCCTTTCTTTTACTTTTTCACTAGCTGCAACTGTGTCTTCAAGATCTGAAGCTCTATCTTCACTTTCCTTCATATGGTGTTTCCAGCTTGTGATTGAGATTTTATTTTCCTGTACATCTCTTTGAGACTGCTTCATGTGATCTATTTCTTTTCTATATTGTTCATTCAAGGATCTCATCATTTTTCTGTGATCTTCTGTTTTGTAAGTGTCTTCTTTAGAAGCATTTGTTAATGCCTTCATTGTAGTTACCCTTTCTCTTTTTACTTCAGAGATTATTTCTGCAGCTTTTTTGTTTGTTTGTTGTTGTTGTTACCAGGATTGAACTCAGGACCTTGCACTTTTGAGGCAAGCACTTATTCCACTGAGTTATCTCTCTGTCCCCTCAGAGATTATTTCTGATCTGATTTCCTCTACGTTTTTCTGCAGTTGTTTTTATGTTAGGCTCTATGAATTCAGACATTTTAACTGTGTGATTCCCACTCTTTTCTGTGCTAATGTGTCTTCCCTTTGCTCTGTGTGAACTCTTATCCTGAGGTGGTTCTTGCTCCTTCTGTGTATCATTTTGTGTAGTACTGTCCTCTGACCTTTGATGCACAGCTTTGATGCAGTTCTACCCGTAGCACCTACCAAAATTCTTATGCAAGAGAGATTATATGGCTAAGGCAGCTATACATTTGAATGTACAAAACTATGATTAGCAACACTGGGTGATGATATTTAGCAGTTGACAAACTTTTGTAGCTAATGGGTTTGTATTTTAGATAGTAATCGCCAACATTATGTCTGTGTAGCCAAACAGATAATTAATTGGGAATTTGTTTTAATTTAGTTCCCCTAATTTTTATATCATTTTCTCCCCTTGATGTACCTGGGGCTTTCTAGGTAGACTAGTTCACTTAGTTATTTATTGCCCTCCTGAAAATCAAGAGAAAAAGACAGAGCACACTCTCTTAGATCTGCGTCTATCAAAATGTCTCAGCTTACTGGGTGTGGATCTGCCAAGTTTCAACTCATTCAGATGTGCCGATCTTGGGTCTTGCTGCTTTGGTCAGCTTTTTCCTGCTGTAGCCCGTTGGACTAAACCTCACATACAAGCCAGGGCTGGTCTGGGTCTGGACATCAGCCATAGCTTGTGGGCCAAAGTCTCGCTTACTTGTCATGGGTCTTGGCTGAGTACACCACTGAGCCTGGCCTGGGTCAGTGCTGGACCTGGGCTGGGTCTGGATGGGAGCTGTCGCTGGTGAGGTGAAGTTCTCACTCACACTTCACCAGGCCTGGACTAGGCCTGGATCAAAACCTTTGACTGTGTGGCAAAGGTCTCTCTCACCTGCCACTGGGGCTGGGCTGGTTCTGAATGGGAGCTGCAGGTCACAGGGCGAGGCACACCCAGTCACAATTGCCATCTCAGTGCACCTTGGGGGTGAGACCAGCATGGCAGGCCTTGTGATCAACCCCTCAGCCCCTGTGCCTTGATGCATTTGCTTTACTCGGGTGAACTATTTGGCCAGCCCAGTAAAGGCTTACTTAGCTCACTGTTAGTGCATATTTCAGGCCATACTCACCTGGCTCCACAGCAGATCAGCACATGGCAGAGGGTATCAGTTCAGGGTGGCAGAAAATAACAAAGTGTAAAGGGTGGAGCAGTGGCTACAGCCACTAGAAAACCTCTCTCTCTTCCTTACATGAAGGTTTCCCATGCCAGGTTGGGTGTATCATTCATAACCCTCACATTGGACGATAAATTAACTACAAGCTCTAGCAGCTGCCCCAGTGACTGCTCATAAATCTGGGCTGGGAGTTGTTTTTTTTTTTTTTTTTCCAGAGCTTCCAAGCTCATCTTGAATTAGTGGCTTGTGTGGAGTAGTCTTCCATGATTTTGATGGGCTTTCATTATGTGTAACTTCTTTTTTTTTCCAACCATTTTTAATATTTTGCTTTTGTATTGAATTTCTGGGAGTTTTGTTTTTATGCCTGGATAATAGTTTAGCTTTAGCTATGACTAGTTGAAGTTCTACATGCCTCACTCAAATGTGTGTGATATTCTTTTTCCATACTAGAGCTTATCATTTTTATAGCTGAGTATAACTCTATTGTGTAAAAATATCAAATTATTTTTATTCATTCCTCAGTTGATGGGCATTTGGCTTGTTTCCAAGATTTAACTAAGACGAACTGTGCTGCTATAAACAGGAGGGGAAATATATTACAGTGGTATGATGCTTTCTGGTTTGGAAAAATACTCACACATCAAATATCTGACTTGAATGGACCTTCCAACTCTACATTTTTGAAGAATCTCCAAACTGATTTTCATAGTGGTTGCACTTATCTATACTCTTATCAATATTATAGAAACCTTCCTTTGATACCATATCTCCTCCAGCTTTTGTTATTGGTCAACTTTTTTTTATTAAAAGCATTTTATGTGGATTAGATGAAATCTCAGTATTTTAATTCGCATTTCTCACATGATCAGGATTTTTTGAGCTTTTTTGATATATTTGTTTTATATTTGTATTTCTTCATAT
The DNA here is from genome assembly GCA_004027025.1 of Myocastor coypus. Lineage (NCBI taxonomy): Eukaryota > Metazoa > Chordata > Mammalia > Rodentia > Myocastoridae > Myocastor > Myocastor coypus. The sequence goes on along the minus strand of PVJA010005145.1, from coordinate 57,060 downwards.
GAAAAGCTTTGATTTTTGAATACAGACTTTCTATTCTGCTATATGCTACTGAATTTCGTTATTAAATCTACAAGTCTTTTGGTGGAGTTTGGGATCTTCTATGTGAAGTGTCATTTCAGTTACATATAATAAGAATTTTACTTTTTCCTTCCAATCATTATTTTTTTAAATTTTCCTTTTGTCTAATTTCTCTGGCTACAGTTTTCAAAACTGTATTGAACAGAAGTGATGACAATAGACATCCTTATCTTGTTCCTGATTTTTTTTTTAGAATTTTTAATTTTATTTATTTATTTTTTTCTTGTTTCAGAACCTTTATTTGTTTATTCACTCATTTTTTATGGCCGGCTGAGCCCACCCCGAAAGCAGGACTGGCGCAGCATGTGGTACCGGGGATCAAACCGCAGTCCCTGAAGCTGCCCAAGCTTTCCCAAGCAGGCGCTTTAGACCACTGAGCCATCCCGCCGGGTCCCTTGTTCCTGATTTTAAGATGAATGTTTTCAGTTCTTATTCATTTAGTATGGTGCTGGCTATTGATTTCTCATGGTTGATTTTTAACAGGTTGAGATGAAAGCCATCTATTCCTATTTTCTGTAGGGGTTTTGTCGTTAATGATTGTTAGAATATCAAAATTCTTTCTTCATCTATTGAGATGATCGTGTAAATTTTGTCTTGGGCTCTGTCAATGTGGTATATTGCATTTAAGGATTAGTATATTTTGAGCCATTCCTAAGATGAAGCGTACTTGATTGTGATGTATAGTCTTCCTGATGATTTTCTGTATAGTGTTTGCTAGTATTTTATTGATAATTTTACATCTATGTTTGCTCGAGAGATTGGCCTATAGTTCTCTGTTTGATTGGGCCTTTCTCTGGTTTTGGCATCAGAACAATACTTGCTTACACGAATGAATGTGGGAGAATTGTTTCACTGTTAATTTTATTGAAAACTTTGAGAAAAGTTTTCAATTTCATTTACTGATACTGAATTATTCATAATTTATATATCTTCTTCCCATAGGAATGAATGGCTTCGGAAGTACCACTCTGCCCTGTAGGCATAGAAGTGGGTCGGTAGCCCCCAACTTCACAAATGCATTCTCTCACCAAACTGTATGCTTTGACATTCTGTGGATAGTAGAGCTCTGTGAATTACATCCCTAACAAAAGTGAATTTTTAGCCAGAACTGTGCATATTGCTGTATGGGAGAATTGGCTTTGGTGTACCGAGGTTCCCAGATGCTGTGGATCTTAGCTGGTTTAGCTGAAGTAAAAACTCACACTTACAAACAGAAAGCACCTAGTGGAATCTCTGTGCTGTGCCTAGAGAATGAAAGTGTTACAAGTATACCTACTGCCTTAGCTCCTATAGGAATGAATGGCTTCAGAAGAATCACTCTGCCCTGTAGGCATAGAAGTAGGTCGGTAGTCCCCACCTTAACAACAGCATTCTCTCACCTAACTGCATGCTTTGACACTCTGGGAATACTGGAGGTCTGTGAATTACATGCCTAGAAAAAGTGATTTTGGGCCCGAACTGTGCATTTTACTGTATGGGAGAACCGGCTTTGGTGAACCCAGCTTTCCAGATGCTGTTGGCTTAGCTGTGTAAGAACTCACGCTTAGAAACAGAAAGCACTGAGTGGAATCTCTGAGCTGTGCCTAGAGAATGAGAGTGTTACAAGTATACCTACTGCCTTTGAATCTGTTTCATGCATTCTATTACTTTCTTATATTGCTCACTCAAGGATTTCATCATTTTTCTATTCTCTATTATTTATCAGTGTCTTCTTCAGAAGCACTTAGTATTTCTTTCATTATAGTTATCATTTCTTTTCTTCAGAATTCTTTTCTGTTCTGATTTCTTCTATATCTTTCTGCAGTTGTCTCGTTATTATCACAGAGATTTCAGGTGTGTGATTTTCAATTTCTTCTATGCTATTGTCTGCTGCATTTGTTCTGGGTTGGTCTTAGGCCTGAGAGCACATTTTGCTTCTGCTCTTTGTCATTTTGTATAGCCCTGCCTTCTTACCTTTGGTATAGAGCTTTAGTAGAGTTCTTGCCTTAGCAGCAGATCTGGATCTACGAAATTCAAATTAATCCAGGTGAGTGTGGCTTGAGTCTGTCTGCTGAGCTCCACCTCTTTCTGCTTCAGCACTTGGAACTGAAGCTGCTGTGCCACTCTGCAAGACGTTTTGCTCCTTGATCAGCTGGTTGTGTCTTGTCTCTAGCCTCTGTGCAGGGAGTTCCTGCCATAGTTTTCCACACTGAGCCTGTCTGATGTATGAAGATCCACTCACATGCCAGGCCTTGTTGCTGTCGAATGAGTTTTTGGAAGGCTCCAGGTAGTCCCACTCACATGCTGGGCCTGGTTGCTTAGTTCAATGAATTTCCCTAAATTTTTCTCTTAAGACAACTTTCATGGCATCCTACAGGTCTGGTAATTTTTTTCTTTTTTTAAACTGGGGACTGAACTCAGGCCCTTGCGTATGCTAGGCAATCTCTTATTTTACTGAGCTATCTCCCAAGCCCCAGGGTCTGATAAATTTTATCTGCCTCTTCATTAGATTATAGATATTGTTTATTTTCTTTTTTAAATTCATCTGTGACCCATTGATTATACACAATTTTCTTGTGATTTTCTTGTGTTTATGGAACTGGCATTCTATTTCTCTTCTTCATTGATCTTCGCAGTTTTCATCTTGATTATGTCATCTTCTATTCTTTATCTATCTCTACTTGCTATTTGCTGAGCAATTCCTTTATTAGTGTTACTATTTCTTTTATTTCCTAAGAGATTATTTCAGGTTGTACTTTCCTCTGTAGCTCACTGATTTGTTCCCTTAATTTGTTGCTATCATTTGAGAAATGCCAAGTGTGTATTTTTCATTGCCCTGCACCTCTGCATTAATCTCATAAGTTTTTTAACAGGTAGCTGCAATGGTTTGCATGTATTTGTCCTCCCAAAGCTACTTGCAGTCATTGAGACAAAGTTCTGCAGTTTCTGATTTAACTCATGATTCAAGGCTAGGGTTATGGGTCTGAGTACTACTGGTTTTATGGGTTTGAGTAGTGCTGGGATTATGGTTATGAGTGCTACACTAAACCTGGGGTCAGTACCCTGAATGTGACATAAGAGCAACAGAGAGACAGACTTGCTCTCTTTTGCCTTTGTTGCTGCTGCTACTCCATTTACTCTGTGCTCTTTGCCACCACCATGAATGAATGGTTGCTCTCTGCCATGTGCCACTCTGCCTTGGAGCCAGCCCAGCATAGGGCTGAAACTTCCGGTAACTATGAGCTAAATAAGCCCTTACTTCCTTCATTTTGAGTATTGGGTATTTGTCCCAGCAACAAGAGAAAACTAACTGAGACAGAATTGGTGCCTGTTGGGAGCTGTTGCTGTGGCTAAATTTGACCATAAGGATTATGAGCTTTTGGGGATTGCTTATGGGAAAAGATGGGAAATGTTTGAAGAGGTTGACTACAAGCAAAACACTGGAGCAGCTTTGACTGTTTTGTATGGGAGATTTTGATCAGAGCTCAGAAGACCACAAGGCTAAAAGAAATCCTGCCTGTAAATACCAGGCTGGGAGGTTTCTGTTAAGATGGAGGGCTGTATTGACTGTTGGACTTGGAACCCTTTGTGTTTTGGTTTGGCAAACAATATTTCTGAATTTTGCTTATGTCCAGAGACTTTACCTGAGACTGAGATTAAGCATGGAGGACTGATTGATCTGACAAAAGAAATTTCAAAGCAGATGAAATTTGAATCTGTGGCATGGCTGTTGTTGGGGGCTTTTAGCCAGATTTATGTTGACAATGAAGAACAAAGAGCCCAGCAGGATTATTTAAAATGTGAGTTTGTCCAGAAAGGAAGCTCCAATAAGCTGTGGCATGTGAGAGGGTCTGCATTTCCAGGAAGGAACCAGAGCATGGAAAGGATTGCCTGAGGTTATCACAGGAGGTGGAAGGTCTCCACCCTTGGCAGTGTCAGAATTGCAAGAGTGAGGGACTTTGCCTTGAGTGCCAAACTTCAGAGTTCCATGTTCCAGAATGGTGGCAGCAGTCACACCATGTTCCAGAATGGCACTGGAGAATTTATTCCTTTGAATCAGAGTCAGAGTACTCAGTGATCCAGGCACTCAATTCCTATAAGCAAAAGAGAAGAAAGTCTAGGTAATGCTCCAAATGTTAGCAGACCTTGACATCATCCATGTGGTGTTGATTTTAGGTATTTGGAGAATGCAAGAGTTCTGCGGTTAAGAAGATTTGCACATAGATTTCTCAAGAAGGCCTGGCAGACCAGGCAATGTGCCTTTGAGAGGGCAGTGTGTAAAGCTCTGAGTAAGAATGCTATTTAGTGGAAATTCAATAGATTTGGAAAAACTAGGAACATGGATCATCTGATGGAAGCTGCAAGAAGGGAGCAAAGTCACCTAAGAAAGAAGCCATGGTAGACCACCAAGAGTGCCATGGGCCAGGTGCACAAGAAGGTTACAATTTGCTATGCATTGTTTCAGATGTTCCACATGGCACTATAGGATTTAATGTTTGCTCTGTTGGATTTTGGATTTGTGTTTGTCCCATTGCTTTGTATTCCCCTATTGCTTGCAACTTTTGAAATGGTAATGTTTATCTTGTCCCTTTGAATATTGGAAGTCTTTAACTTTTCTTTTGTATAAGGCTTCATGGCTAAGAGTTTGACGCATATCTTAGACTCCTCTTGGCATTTGAACTTTTCAATGAGGCTGAAACTGTTGGGATTTTGGCATCTCATAAAATTGGATTAAATATCTTTTGCATAAAGGGATATGCATGAGTCTTCGGGAGTCCAGGGGCAGAATGTTATGCTTTGTTTGCATTTTTCTCCCTTAGCCTCATACAGTCATTGAGATGCAGTTCTATAGTTTGTGATTAGCTCATGGTCAAAGGCTGAGATTATGTGCCTGAGTACTGCTAAGATTATATAGACAGTGTGGGGCCAACACCCTGAACGTAACATAAGAGACACAGAGACAGACTTCTTCTCTGGTGCCCTTGTTGCCACTGCTCTTCCCTTTGCTTTCTGCTCTTTGTCACCACCATTACTGAATGTTTACTCTCTTCTCTGTGCCATTCTGCCTTAGAGCTATCCCAGTCTTGACTGAAACCTCCAGCAACTGTGAGCTAAATAAATCTTTCCTTCCTGTATTTTTGAGTGTTGGATATTTGACCCAGCAATGAGAGAAGAGTAACTGCAACAGTAACTCCACTAGTATTAAATACTCTATAGGCAAAATTTATTACTGCTATCACAAAATCCTATCTATCACTAGTATAAAACACACTCTGCAAAATTTGTTCTTTGGGAATGTCTTCTGTGTTTGGGAGATTCTTTCTTTGTGTTTGACCAATATCCTACCTTTCCAGTTAACAGTGAGGTGTAGGTATCAGTTTAGTTCAGCCCTACATCTTTTGGTTGTCTCTCAGGTATTGTGAGGATATTGTTCCAGGAGTTGGACTGTAACAGCTTGTGTTTAGAAGACGATGGAAAAGGAAGAACATATTATAATACATGTATATTGTGTATGGTTTTCTTTAGCCACATTATTTCAGCATTTCTTTTTTTTCTCTCTTTTTCTTTTAAGGTTCCAATTATGGTGGTCAGATTTTCCCATCCAGTGATCCATTGGCAGCAGATGGACTGGCTGGTGACTTCATTGGTTTTTTGTTTGTTTGTTTGTTTGTTTGTTTTCATACAGGATCTATGAGGTCTGCAGTGTCTCACTAAAAAGTTTGAACTCATAGTGATCCTTTTGTTTTCAGCCTCTCAAGAGCTGAGATTACAGGTGCGGGCCACAATGTCCATTCTCAGTTGCTTTCTCAGCATGCTCCATGGGCCTCGCAGTCATAGCAGCCCTAAATAGGAGCTTTAGTCCCCTGAGCTATCTGGCCAGCTCTTTTTTTTAAACCTATGTTTTGTTTGATCTGTTAGTTTCAGGTCAGATTGATTTTAGTTTCAAGGTGTATATCCATCTTCTTTCTTCCAGCTACCTGTATCTTAGCTGAATTTCTGTAAGCAGCTCTGCACAAGGTTCTTGCTCTAGCCATGTCACCTCCTCCTTAAACTATTTTCATCCCAAATTTCATGATTAAAATATCCCAAGTCCAATTGTGAATTATTTTTTCACAATTGGCTATAAGTTAGTATTGTTAAGTTTGCTTCTAAACAGATTCAATAAGGCTTTTCTATGGCTACAGCATTGTATAGCTTCAGAAGTCAAGTGAAAATAAGCACATCTAACAACACTGTTGAAATGACTTCTTCAATATTTTAAATTATAAATCTTGGAAAATAACACTTTGATGCTGATAAAGAATTAAACAATATCATTGATGGGCATGCCTGCAATCTTATGTGCTCAGAGCCTTGAAGCAACAAGGTTATAAATCAGAGGACAACCTGGATAATTTAGAGAGATGCTTGTCAAAAATAAATAAGTATCTGGAAAGGACTAGGGATGTGTGTCAGTGGTACACCTCAGGAGTTATTCCTCGGTACCACAAATAAGCAAACCAAAAATTAAATAAAAATATTTGTCAGGCCAAATTTGTCATGCCATTATAATCAACTGTGAAGTCACAAGTCTCTACGTAGTACAGGACTCCCAGGAACAACTATGTGACATGGAATAAATTATTTGGACTATTTTTCTCAAGAATAGACAATGACAATAAAAATTATGTAGCTAACCAAATAATAACTATAAAGGTTTATATTAGACAAATCAATTATTTTCATAAATCTTTTTTATTAATCTCAAAAGAAATGGGTGCTTCAATGATTAGAACAAAGATCTTGTAGTACGCACAGTAAAATGGGTGGTTTTCTTTGCTTTCTTTCTTTTTTTATTTTCTTTTCCATCCTACACTTTTGAGAAAAAAAATCTTTTTAGAATTCCCGATGCATATCAAATAATCAGCTATTACACTGGTAACCCTGTGTACAATGTATACTATTTAAACAAAACTCAAAGCTGCCGCTGACATCCAGTTTCTTAAAACACTTAGAAATGTTCAGAAGTCACTAAAATAGTGATTTTTTTTTTAAATAATGCCTGAACACTCAACTATTTGTCTGACATCCACTAAATTTAGCTACCAAGCACAGTTTCCTCTCTTTATTCTTGTGGAGATCCAAATGGTATTTTTTTATTTTTTTATTTTTTATGTATTTAGTATAGCATCTGCAGAGTCTCACTATGCAGATGAGGCTCATAGCGATATTCCTGTTTTCAGGCTCCCAAGCACCGGGATTACTGAACCCCCCACCACACCCAGTCTCAGTCTCATTTCAGTGCATCCCAGGGGCAGGGCTGGCAGGGCTTGCCACCAAATAGCATTCTTTTTTTGTGCTGTGGAATAGTGCTTACCTATCTGATGATAAACTTAAACTTTACTTTGAGTAAGTCAGTAAGGAGAGAAAAGAGATAATCTCACAGGTTAGAGCCCTAGCTGTTTAAAATGAATGAAGAAAAATTTAGGAAGCAAAGAAAAAAAGCAAATGCAAGACTGGAAGTGTAGGTGAAGTAGCTGGTATGTGTAGTTATGGTCAATAAATAACTCAAAAAGCCTAAGACTGAGGACCTGCAGCTATCGCCAATTAAAGAAACAAGTTCGTTAGGGAATCAGGGAAGTCTACGTTACAGCGAATGTTGAATATTTGGTGGGTGGAATAAAACTTATAAACTTCACTATACACACACACACACACACACACACACACATATATATATATATATATATATATATATATATATATATATATATATATTCTCTTTTCTTCTGGATCAAGGAAAGAATAGCATTTACAGCAGTTCACCTCAGAAACATCCTTATTTTTGGATGAAAGCCTTTTATTTCTAATCTATGAGCAGATGCATATATTTGCTTTTATACAGCCTGCATATCAAATACCCTCTAGAAAAATTAAAGTAAGTACTTGAAACAAAGCAATTATTTTTCTTCATCATAGAAAAAGGCACGAGGTGTACAGATAACTTTCTGTTTTCTGGTAGTCTGCCACAGATGGAGTTTGCACTAATTAGAAACTGTCTGGAGGCTGAAGAGCAGATTGAGCCTCCGGCTGGAGGGGCTTCCTGACAGGTGGTTCCCCGCAAAGCAACATCACAATTACCTAACACACTGTTCGATTTGTGTAAACCTCATTACTACTCACATTATTTAATGAACTATGAGCATCCCTGCACCTCCCTGCAGATTGCATTGCTCCATTTCCATTTCAATTGCATAGTTAAGACCCATTTGTCTTTTAAGAGCAAATAGTGCTTTGAATTCAAAATTCTGGCTTTGAACAGAAATTTCATATTTCCTTAAAACTAGTCAGTGAGATAAGCCAGGCAAAGTTTGTTCATAAAATGAATAATGTTATTAAGATTTAGCCTTTAAATTATATGTCCTCCATGAATAAAGAATACTGGCTTCCCCAATATGTAAGAATATGTAACTTCAGTGAGTGTTTCCACGTGTAGTGAAATGGAAAATTGAAGCAATTATCTAGATAATTCAAGCTTCAAACCAAGAAATTACTTCAATTCTAAGTTTTCTTTGTGTGTTTCTACATACTCTGAAAGTTCATTTCAATGAAAACAAAATATTGTATATTTTGTCATCAAAGTCTGTATTTTTTAGAGTTATCTTATTAGCACAAAACTTCATGTATTTATACCTCACACATCTTCCATTTTTACATAGAACAAAAGTTTATTTGCAATTTCCTAGAGATGTAGTTCTGACTAAAAGAACATGGTAAAACAAGATAGTTTCCTATAAATGTTCTATCAAGTGTTTTTTTTTTTCTTAGACACTAATATATGCCAAACTTTTTAGAAGATTAGAATGAAGTTGACAAAATTCATGATTTTTAAGGATCATGGAAATATTCACCAGAGACAAAACAGGAAAAGTAGAAAAACTATTCTAATTGGAAAAATAAAACCTGCTCAATGCATATCAGAAGGAGATAAAGTAAATATTATTTCTGCTAATGAATCTCTGGACATATGATGGCCTTATTTGGTTTTAGTTTTTATTTTACAATTAACTACCTAAAAATTAAGTACTATTCTACTCTTTCCCTCATCGGATGATAAACCTAGTTATGAACTATTTGTTGCGTAGATTTGAAGTGCAGTGATGTTAAGTTCAACAAAATTTGATCTCAACTTGTTTTTCAGACCTCTATTAATAATTATCAACTTCAAAAACTTCTCTTCTGATCCAAGGCATTATTCAATATCTTCTAGGGCGGCCTTTGTTGCTCCAAAAGCTGATTCCTAAATTAATCTCTTTCTTTTCCGTTTCATGCTTGCTGATCAAAGGGCACTTGGTACCGAATCAATTTAGCTCACTCTTGTCTAACTTCAAAATCTGACTTTTTCACACTGTCTTTCTATATGCCCTTTAAAATAAAGTAACATTCTACAGGTTTTGATGAGCTACTCGTGCTGCAGCCAGAAAATGGCTCTCCAGACCATGACTTACAGAGAAAAGTTTTTGTTTGTATAATATCCTGAGGTCAGTTGCTGCAGGAAATCTCTCAGAACACATACTCAGAAGCCTGGTAGGATGGAGGAATTGCTGTTGGTGGTTTATGACAAAAGTAGGACGGATGGAATATAAGGAATTGTACAATTGCTCTGTGAAATATTATAGATAGCTAAAATTATTTCACTCCTTTAATAAAATCTTGCAATTTTGTTCCTACTTTTTAAATGGAAATGCTCTTACTGACTTGCTTAATAAATCAGATATGGTAAAACTGATAGTTTTGAGTTGCAAACATATTTTACATTCTTGATGATGTAAAATTTCCCTAAAAAAGGTGACACTGCATAAAAATACAGGGTAAAATATTACTGCTTTTCTAGCAGAGGATGGATGTGTGCACATTCTCTGAGCATCAGCCCCTGCCATAGTGAATCCCACTACGTCTTCCCAGCCGCAGATCAACACACGAGGACTTCTCTTTTAAGCCCTCAACTGAAGTCTACTGAACGATTGTGGTCACTTGTACTGGAATAAAAGAATCTCCTACCTTGTAAGTTTGAATTCTTCTCATGCAAAATGAAATTTGTAGCAAAATCTTTTCACTGCTTATAGTTTTGGTGAAGTATTTACAGTGTTCTAGAAGTGGAGAAAGCAAGTGAAGTCATACCTCTAGCAACATGTTCACGTCATCTCACGCTTTATTGGATAGAGAAATAACAAGGGAGCAGAAAAACCAAGTCAGTGACTATGATACCTGTTATTATAATAAATTTTTCCTTATGCTTTTATAGTGTAACCTCTCCTTTTGCCGATTCATTTAGGAATTTTCTACTTGACAACTACATTTATGTTTTGTTGATGTTGTTTCATTGTCTTAATTTTATTTAAATATATTTTCAATAAATGTGTTATTGAAATGTTACTGAATTATTTGCTGCTGAAAATACCCCAGGTTTTGACCAGAAGCATAGAAACATCCGTAAAATGTGCACTGTGCAGACATGAAAAGCAAATCTGTTTGCTGCATATGGGTCAATAGCCTGGTCATCAGGCTGTTTCTAGCCAAGAGTCACATCCAGAGTAACTGCACAGAAGGCTTAGAGTGTGGTTTGTAAATATGTTCTGTGAAATAACTGAGATAAAGCCCATGTACACTTGTGTAAACAGATTTGCAAACTAAAATGCACTTGAAGAAAAATGTATCTGTAAATAAAAGCTGATTTTTAAACTAAAGAAAAGCAAAAGGAAAAAGTGAGAGAGAATTCATAAGTATAATACCATTCTGAGTCAAGTAGTCAAGCAGAAAGGACCTCTGAGTCCAACTGTAATGTTAAAGTGAAAATTAAAATTTAGAAACAATAGAGGAAATTTAACAGGGGTAGAGAGCATAGTGACAGGATAAACAATATCATAGTAGACCCACCACAGTAGAAAGGAAGTTTTGTGGGTATGAAATACACTGTTCCAGTAAATGTCAGAGATGATAGTGCATATGGATTTGGGGACAGATCTTCCTAGGAAGACAAACAGTTCCAAATAGTGTGGAAGGACTAGAACTTGAAAAGGCTGCTAGCATATGTCATCTAACGTGTTTTAGATGATACTAGAAATAGCGAGAGAAAGGCATTTCAAAATTCCAGGAGTCTGGGATAATTGTAAACTTATAAATAAACCAAGTTATCTGGGAGAAAAATTGGAAAGAAGAAATTGTGCTGTTGAAATAAGGCAGAAGCTTTCAGAAAGCTAAGTCTAATTAGAAAATGGAACCAACTTTTAATCTTGCAGGATTTTATTTTGTGTGAATCAAACTTACTGTGCATGAAATTATCTTTCATGTATCCTGAAAATATGAAAATATGAGATATAAAATGAGTCATAATGAATTACATGGGAAAAATGAAAATACTAAATCTTGAGAAATATAAAAGTACCTTATTAGCTGAGAGTGTTGGCGCACACCTGTAATCCCAGCACTCGGGAGGCTGAGGCAGGAGGATCAGTGTGAGTTTGAGACCAGCCTGGGCTACAAAAGTGAGCTCAAGACAAAAAAAAAATTATTTCCTTAAGTACATGTGTATTCTTAATGTTTTAAAGAAGTATACCAATATCAAGCAGTATAAAATAGTTTAAGAAATTTGATATCCAGAATTTCAAAGAAAACTGATAAATTAATATTATTACCAAATGTCTCTTTTCTGAGTGCTTAAAACTAAATAAAATTAAATATAACATATATACAGAATAATAAGTTATACAAAACTAAATTATTAATTGACACACCTGGGCTGGGGAGATGGCTTGGCAGTCTAAGAGCACGACTGGCTAGTGCATCGTTCTGCATGCTGTGTCACCCGCTGGAACCAGGTGTGGTTGTGCACACCTGTAACCTCACTCAGTGCTAGGAAGGCTGATGCAGGAGGATAACCATGAGTCCAAGATGCACAGTGAGACCCTGCACCAAATAAGTAAATAAATCTTTAAAAAATCACATGTAATAATTACAAATATATTGTTTTTAATGTGTAGCTATGTGAAATCTAAGTTACCTTAGCTCAAATTTCTCTATATCAGATAAAAAATATAAAGGCCATCACTTAAAATGAAGCCAATTAGTGCAATGGGATTTTTTGTTTCATGACTCTTTTTTGGTACAATAGGACAAGGAATTTGTTGTGAGCATTTTAAAGTGACTGATAGAATTTTTATTTAGTAGCTATACCCAAAGATTGCACAGATTGGAGTAACAAAAAGAACTTATAAGGCTCTTGTCAGTGTATAGATAGATATAAATTGTTTAACTTATAAGTAAGCAACATAGAAAAGAAGAAAGAAGAGAGCAGGCAAACACTGGGGGTTCCAGACAAATAAGCCCAAGGCATACAGTGTCATTCAGTCTCCAAGGATGTACTTTCTCCCTGGATATTTGGTGCAGATACCAAGAGAAAATTGTTGTACTCTAAGAATGAGACAACTGAGGCAGACGTCCAAAAAGAAAAAGAGAACACTTTATTTTAGCTGGTACCCAGCGGCGGACTCTAAGCAAGAGCACAGAGAGGCATCCTGAAGTGGGCTTTACTCAGAGTTATATAGAAGCAAGCAGTAATACAGAAGCCAATTGCAGTTACTTGTGGGATATAAGGCATGTTGTCATTGGCTGGTTTTGAATTGTGTCCATATTTAGCTAAGGTATAACTTGTAACTCATGATCTGAAATGTCACAATTGAGTCACATTCGGGGGAAAAAGGAACTTAAAAGGGAACTTTTGGGGCAGGGAGCATGATTCTTGCTTAACAATGGGAGCAGGTATGTGGGTAAAAGTTCAACATGTCCCATTCTTGGTCACTTGAAAGGGCTATTTAATTGGAATGTGGATATTGGCTTGCCTTAGCAGTTGGAACGCAGATGTTCCTCAGGCAGCAGGACATTTATAACTTTATATGGTTGGGCAACTGATATTTGTCAAAGTGGGGCACAGGGGAAATGGTGCATACAGAACAGGGAAATGGCGACAATAATAAAAAGTCAAGATGGAGTCACAGTGGTTAGCAATGAAGTTACAATGGTCAGGCTACAACAAAAATGACATTGGTATCTTTCATGTAGACTTATGGATGGAGCAAAGCAGTCATGCTGTCTAATTTATTTCCTTACTGTGGTAGTTGATACATTTCGTCAACTTGAGGAAGATTGACTGGATGAGCACCACTGGTTCTGGGCTGTGGGGGCGTCCCATCTTGCACGATGTGGAGTGCCTGTCCTGGGATGTGTCAGCCCAGCCCAGCCAAGCCCAGCCCATCCCAGCCCAGCTCAGCTCAGAGAAGTCCAACCTGGCCCTGGCTTGGCTGCTTCCTGTGTGGCCCAGCCCTGCCCTGCTTCCTTGGAGAAGTCCTAGTCTTTGGAGAAGCTTGATCTTCGCAGTCATGCCACTTTGGAGGAGCTCTGCACCAGCACAGAATTTGAGTATGACCTGTGACCTCCACAAATTGTAAGCTAAATAAACCTTTCCTTCCTTCATTTTGAGTGTTGGGTATTTGTCCCAATGACTAAAAAGTAACTAAGCCAGAATTTGGTACCAGGAATGGGGTTGTTGCTGTGGCTGAACCTGACCATGAGGATTACAAGGGTTTGGAAATGGCTTATGAGAAGAGATAGGAAAGGTTCAGTGATGTTGCCTACTTGTGAAGAGCTAGAACAGCTTTGGCTCTTCTGTAGGGAAGATTCTGGTCAGAGCTCAGACCAGAAGGCTGACAGAAAGCCAGCCTGTAAAGACGAGGCTTGGGAGGTTTCTGCTGAGAAGGACTGCATTGGTTGTTGGACTCCAGATCATTTCTTTTTTATTATTATTATTATTTTTTTTTTTTCTTGTTTCAGAACCTTTGTTTATTCACTCATTTTCATGGCTGGCTCAGCCCACCCCGCGGGCAGGGCTGGTGCAGCATGTGGTGCCGGGGATCGAACCGCGGTGTCTGAAGCCGCCCAAGCTTTCCCAAGCAGGCGCTTTAGGCCACTGAGCCATCCCGCCAGGCCCTCCAGATCATTTCTGTTTTGACTTAGCAGAGAAGTTGTCTGCATTTTGCTCATGTCCAGAGATTTTGCTTAGACTGAGTTTAAGCATGGCGGACTGATGAATCTTTCAAAAGATATTTCAAAGAAGCCAAATATTGGGGCTATGGCATGGCTGCTACTGGGGCCTTTTAGCCAGATTTGTGTTGCAAATCAAGAGCAAGGAGCCCAGCAGGATGGCTCAACGTGTTGTGAGCTTGGCCAGAAAGGTTTGCCAACAAAGCTGTGGATTGCAAAGGTAGAGTTAAGAGGATCTCCATTGCTGAAAAGGAACCCCAGAATTGGAAAGATGGCCTGAGAGTATCACAGGAGGTGGCAGGTCTCCACCCTTTGCAGCCTCAGAATTGTAAAGGTCAAGGACCTTGCCTTGAGGCAAAAACCACTGAGTCCTTTGTTCCGGAATGGTGGAGTCAGCAGCACCAGGTTCCAGAAGAACGCCTGCATGGAGAATTTATTCCTCGGAATCAGAGTCAGCGATCCAGGCCTCTGACCCCTACAGCCAAGAGAAGAAATCCTAGCTACTGCTCCAGCTGGTGGCAGACCTTAGCATCATCCACGTTACAGTTGTTTCAGGTGCATTGAGAATGCAGGAATTCTGAGGTTAAGAAGGCTTCCACCTAGATTGCAGAAGCCTGGGAGGCTAGGCAGTATGCCCTTGAGAGAGCGGTGTAGAAAGCTGTGAGTGAGAAGCCTGGTCAGCAGAAACCCCAGAATTTTGGAAAAACCAGGAGTGTGAATCATGCAAAAAGGGAGCAAAGCCAGACAGAGAGAAGCCTTGGGAGCTACAAGCACCAAGAGTGCTGTAGGGGTGAAGCCCAGTGGAGCTTACAATTTCCCACAGGTTGCTTCAGATGTTCCACAAGGACATAAAGGATTTAATATTGGCCCTTCTGGATTTTGTACTTGTGCTGGTCCAAATGCTTGGTATCCTGCTGTGTGTAACTTTTGGAATGGTAATGTTCGTTTTGTGCCTTTAAATATTGGATGTGTTTAATTTCCATTTGTATAGATGCTTGCAGAGACTTGGGATGTAGACTTTTCAGCAATGTTGAAACTGTTGGGACTGGCAACTCTTAAGTGATGGACTAGAATGTCTTTTGCTTAAAGGAATGTGCATGAGTCTTTGCGGGTCCAGGGGCATAATGTTATGGTATGTGTTTGGTGTCCCCCCAAAGCCTCATGCTGTCATGGGGTGGCTTACAGATCTTAACAGATTACTGGGGAAATGGGTACTGCCTCTGCCCTGGGGCAAGTGATTTGCATTTCAATGTGAGGTAGGAAGAGAAGTTAGCTGCTTGAGCAGAGGAGAGCTCTCCTAAGGCTCTTGCTCTCTGCCTGCCACCATAGAAGGTTCCCCTCTGCCTTGTGCCAGTAGGCTTTGGAGCCACCTGAATATGGACTGAAACCTTCAGTAACTGTGAGCTAAATAAACCTTTCCTTCCTTCATTTTGAGTGTCGGGTGTTTTGTCTCAGCAATGAGAGAAGAGTAACTAAGACACCATGACATTTCTCCACGTCATTAAATATTTTTAAAAAATCTAATTTAAATATAGCTACCTTGCAAGTACAGTGATATATTCTCATTTCATTAAAAATACATATGGTTTTGGATATTTCTATAATTTTTTGTAATTGCATCAAAATTTTTAGGTATTTCAGAATATATCAAAATTATAAGGAAAACTTTCCAATTAAAATGAGACAGAACTCATTTGTCTTTGGGTGTTATTAGGGAATTTTTGATATCAAACAATCCATCATAAGCAATTTATTATTTAACTACTTAGAATAAATCACTTTCTCTTGTACAGTTGTCAACATTAGACTTTTGGGAGTCTCCAAAGGTTAGGCTAGAGTTGTCTTCATCCAAGCACAAAAGAACTTGGTCTTAGTATTGTTGTACTTAATAAAAATCTCATGATAAATCTTTGCATTTTTTCATGAGTGTTAAAATTAAAATAATGAAGAAATAAGAAATTCTTCTATTTTGAATGAGACTGAAATTTTGCTTCTTATGGAAACTTAATGGCAAGAAGTGAAATGAAATGGACTGAGCCAAGTTCATAAAACAGAAGGTTGTTTCTTTTTTTTCAATCCAATTCTTTCTATGTATAAAAAGTATTGCCCTTTTACATTGCATTTTATAACATGTCAAAGGAAATTTAGGTATAACTAATGATAATATCAGCATATTATAAATATATACTCTTTGTTTTCTAAGGTAGCCAGCTGGGTGTATCTTTTGTAAATAGGCTTTGGAGAAAGTTGTGTAGCTCATTTTGCCTGTAAGAGGTTTCAATTTTCCATGCATTTAATTTTCTTTTCCTTCCTGATCAATCTATTTTCACTGTTATGTTTTATCTTTTTACTTGTATTGTAAAAGTAATTAGATGAAGAAAAATAACTCAGAAACACTCACTTATAGTCTTTTTCTCATGCTCATGGTGGGAAACCTCCCCTGGATTTAAGAAGATGGGTGCTCAGGACTAGTATTCTAGTCAACAAGATACTCTGGGAAATTCACAAGTTTCATGCTCTAGGAGGAGAATTTATTTCTATAAATTATTTCAATAAATGAACATATTCAGGATTTACTGACTCATTGGGTATGGCTTCCTGAATAATACCACATTAGCTAAATAACTCCTTAGTTTTAAAAAATAAAGATGTCTTCTTTGAGCAGAGAGAATGTGATATGAAAAGAAAGGCTTGGAAGAGGAGAGGCAGGAGGGCTTCCTGGGCACTTTGAATGTTCTGTGCTTTAAGACTCCTAATTGACAGGATCTTTAAAATTTTGAATACAGTTAAGTATAATTTAGCAACTTAATTCATTGTAATAGCTCATAATTTTTAAGTTATGGATTTTCCTTTTGCCAATATAATTATTCCAGGGCTATTTGCATTTGACTAAAAGAGAAATGCTTGAAATACAAACTTTATTTCCAATTCTGGAGTATCAATTATGTCTAGACAGTATAAGCAGTATCAGCGTGTTTATGTTTTGTTTTTATTTCTTATTGTTTTATTTAAATAAAGATTCCTTTGTCATCAGTCTAAAAATAGATTTCACTGTCTCCTGTGACTTCTAAGCTGATAGTGCCTTTGCTGCCCTTCTCAATGTTCTGGTTTTGTCCTCTTAAAGGGATGTTTTAGTCAATGCTTTGTATATTTAGTGTCAATATTTCTAATGTTTCATATTATTTAAATTTACTTTAAGGAAGGATCATGTCTAAAATATAATCATGTACCACACAATAATAGGCAAATAAGGTGTTCTCACTATAAACTTCAATAAAATAAATGAAGTACCGGTAATTTTAGAAGCATAAAATTTATCTTCTTTCTTGGTCTTTAAAATAATATTGGCATATAATTGGATCTCCATATAATTAGAATGATAATTTTTGTGAGTAGTGAAGGCAACAATCCCCAAAGCAGTATATAAGGAATGCAAATTTTAAATGCATGTTCTAATGCAATATGAAAATTAATCATACTCTGAACAGTGTAGACAAGCAAGCATATGGAATTCTGAATGAATTGATGAACACTGAATTGCATTGAAATTTATGTTTAAAAGACACAAAAATCCTGAGGGAGAGAGGCAACTGAAATTAAAATTACAAACTTATGTTCTCTTACCAAAAATGAACTTACACAAATGACAAATAAATAATCTAGGAGATACAAACTAGAATGCAGGAATAAAGCAAAGTATATTTTTCTAATTTTAAAAATATGAACAAAATTAACAGCGGATACCACTCAAACACTTTGAACTCGAAGAAAATTAAAGTTAGATATAGAAGAGATTAATATAATCACTCATTATATTGAAAGTTATGGGAAAGTTTTAAAGATATTGAGATTATGAACTAGCAAGTATTGTATAGAAATAAATAATATCCCAACAAGAAAGTTTCAATTTATTAAATATCCTTTTATACTATAAGAATTAAAATTGTACTTAAATGTGTTGATGTGCAGGGAGTATGATTAGTGGTAGATTGTACACTTACCACACAAGTTGTGAGCTCTGCCCCTACCACTGAAAATGTAAGTCTTTATAGAGTTGCGCCGAATGATTTCCATAATATGTTGCCGACAATTATAGTGATTCAGTGTTTTTAAATTTATAGACCTATAATCATGATGAATATGCAAAAATATTTTCTCGAGGCAATTTATTAAATGCAGTCCATAAAAGACCTCATATTGTATTTCTTATGATGTCAAAAAGTTAATAAAGTATAGACTTAAAATAGTTTTTTAAAATGACTTTATATAGGCCAATATATTCTCATTAGTGGATTTCAGATATTAAAACTAGATTTAAAAAATTGTGGTCCAAGACAACATGAAATGTTAAATAATACTGTGAGATTACTTAATTGGGATATTCAAAATATTGGTATTAAATCTGTCTTTCTTTAAACAATAATAAAATATGAAGTCGGGAGTGGTGGCTCACGCCTGTAATCCCAGCACTTGGGAGGCTGAGGCAGGAGGATCGGTGAGAGTTCGAGACCAGCCTGGGCTACAAAAGTGAGCTCAGGACCAGCCTGAACTGTCAAAAAGACAAAAAAAAAAAAAAAAAGAAATATTGTCTCTGACATACCAAGGCACCTACACATTTTTACAGTTCATAATGGTTTTATTATGTATTTCATATTGAGAATTTTTCAGCATTCCTCCCGTTAATGGTTGAAGCTTAATTTCCCTATGTTTGAGTGTGGACCAAATCCTTTGCCCACCATCTGGCAAGGATAGAATTCTGTGGCAACAGAGCCAGGGGTCTAGGTCAGAGTTAGAACCTTACCTAGTTGCTCAGGTCCCAGGTTCATCAGCCAGCAATGAATTTAGGGAAGCAGGAAAGGGAAAGGCTCTTAAAGTTGGTTGGTACAAACTTAAATATCTGCAGGATCGCCATGAGGACATTCATAGACAATGGAGGAATCATTTTCATTGTAACTTTAATTTTTATTTGTACATATTTGCAGTATATAATGGTTACATTCCTGCTGAGGTACTGTCATATATGTGTAACACATAGTAACACATTTTCTGTTGCTTTTCTGTCCCTTTCTCCCTCTACCTTCAATCTCTTGATTCCTTCCCATTTGTAAAGGATCTGTCTTCATCTCCTTTTTTCCCACTCCATCATTTTATTTATTTATTTTTTATTTTTAAGTTATTTAAGCTGTGAGTTTCCTCACACAGGAGAAAACATACAATGCTTTAGTTCATATATCTCACTTACTTAATTTATGATCTCAAGTCTCAAGAAGCTTCTGGTTTCCTACAGATTACTCAAGTGTACCTTTCTTTATCTAAGAGTAGTTCATTGTGTATAAATACCACATTTTCTTTTTCTCTGTGTATTTAGACAGAGTCTACAGGGTCTCACTACACAGATTAGACTAATAGTGATTCTCTGGCTTTCAGCTTCCAAAGTGCACGCACCACCATGCCCAGTTTCAGACGCTGTCTCAGAGCAGCCCGGGGTTGAGACCAGGACAGCACGCCAAGGACTGAAACCTGGCCACTGCCCTCTGCCCTCTGCCTAAACAGGTGCTTTAGTCTGCTGGGCTATCTGGCCAGCCCTCCAGGCATTTGTTACTTAATTTCATGAAGAGAGAGACAAAGGCAGAGGCAGAGACAGAGAGTCAGACACAGAGAAAGAGAGACAGAGACAGAGACAGAAACAGAGACAGAGACAGAGAGGCAGAGGCAGAGGCAGAGGCAGACTCGCTAAGATGCGCAGTCGAGACTCATACTTCTGACTCTCCTTCCGCCTCTCTCAATGCTGGGATTTCAGTTGTGCAGCACAACAATGTACCGGTGTGAAAGTTAGTGCTGAGAGCAGAAGACTCCTCTGGAAACACAGTTATTTTAGATAGTAATGTATTTGTCTAAAAAGCAAAATTAAATTAAATTAAATATGGTAAAGTTCTCTTTTTAAATTACTTTTAATAAGAAATAACAATAAGATGGTTTCAAAACATGTTAGTAGGACAGCCACCATAGTTGATACAGTGCATATTGTTGTCTTCATAGTAGTTGTGCAGAGTATAAGATGCAGACATGATCACTTTTCTAAACACTATTAGTGCAGATATTTCTTCTCATTGCACTAAAACTTTTCCATAAATTAGACAATTTAATGGCACCCAGGAAGAAATAGTAAGGTTCTTGTGTTTTCCATAGTTGAAGTGCATTGGTGGACTTAGCCACTGCTGCACATGGTCCCTCTTGGGACAGGAAGTGATTTTGAATAAAGAAATCCGAAAAAAAAAATCTAAATTTTCATTAAGTGTTACCACACTCAGGAAACTTTAACATTAAAAATGGCACAACAAGCAAAGGAAGAGTGATGCTAACAACACAGAAGTCACTCCTAACACGAGTATGTAGCAGAGAAAAAGGTATATTTGTAGCTTAAAAATTTTGTTCAAAGTTTAGATAACAAAATCTTTCTGAGTTGTTGCCTTTTAATTTTATTTATATAAAAGAATGAGAAATAGCAAAAGATTAGAAATGATACAGAATTTTGCTAAGCAATATGATAGGAATCCAACAATGGCATAAAAGTATGTTGTGTTTTTATATAATTGTGTTTACTCTGCTGTAAAGAGAGATACCCTGAAGCCTTTCATAGCTAAACGCATTGAAGAATTGAGAAGTAAATCAGCTCCAGATACGTTAACACTGCATTGGCTCTGTAGTGCAAGAACTCAAAAGAGTAAATGAAATTCAAAAGGTACACTAGATACTATGAAAGGGAAAGACATTGCTCAGAGGGAAGGGACTTAGGTGAATTAGAGAAGAAAAGAAAGAAGGAAAGGAATAATAAACACACACACACACACACACACACACACACACACACACCAGGCAGCTTGTGTACTTGCACCATTAAGTTTTGCTGATCTATTGAAAGAAACAGTTAATGCTTCCATTTTTTTCTTCTCTCTAATTTTTTTGAACAGACTGTATCTTTAAGGAAAGAGACATTCTTTCTTAATTATTTCTAAAGTGAAAAAATAGAACACAACTTTTGGTTCAACAGGTACTGTCAAGGTTGTGTTCGGGGCCAGTGAGGTAGCTCAGCAGATTAAAGCGCGTGCTTCGGCAAGGTTAGGCAAACGCACGGGCCTCAGTGTGATCTCCAGCTCCACGGCTGTGCCAGCCCCACCAGCAGCACTGGGAAGGATGAAAGCAGGAGGATCACCAAGAGTGAAACTCTGTAACAACCAAATACATTAAAAAGAATAGTGCTCAGATGAAAGCTCAGGAAAAATATTTCTGAATACATAAGAGGGTAAGGAAGTCGTGGTGTCTACTGTAACAAGAATCAACATAACATTTATAAGTGATATCCTTCATGATCTAAGCCCCCTGGTTTCATCTTCAGCCCAAACAGTGGGCTACTTCTTATGTGTATGCACAATATCTAAGCACTGTGAGATGAATCTTTCAGGTCCTCTTTGCTGTACTGAGAATGCAGAAAACCGTTTGCTGCAGAAAAAGGCAGTTAGTTGTCTCACGCTGAGCAATGTAAAATGTAGATTGTGTGAAAGAGCACTCTGTAAAATCATAAAGGAAACGTCTACATATTCAAAATGATTTTGGTGTACTTTGTCTTAGATGATTTTGGAGCACTACATCTCAGGCAGAACTGGGACTAGATATGTAGCTATCTTCCTTTCCATTAAAAAAAAAAATTCTGAATAGAGAGTATAAATCAGACAAGGAAAGGATAGCAAAGTCACCTATGTCCTGTTTCCCCTTGGCAAGTAAATATATCATTTTCTCTACATGACTCATTAAGTTCCACCTCTGTGTCTTGCTCGTGTCATTACCTCCTGCTCTCCTGCTGAATATCTATCCACGTCTTTCCCCAAATCAGGTTATTTCCTAATTACCTTCAAGAGCTGTGTTCCCAGGCATCATTTTCAAAAAGCATCTCTACTTTTATGTGCTGGATACTGGTTAGGGGAAAACTGCTGTTAGCAGCTACTGTTTCTGACTAAGTTATGCTAAAAGGAGACTAGGAAAAGCAATTTATAAAGGGTATAAGTATATTTTGGCAGGCATAGGGCATTTCACAAACTAGATATTTTCTATATTTTATTGTATTATTTAGGTAAGGGTCTACAGGGTGTTCAGGTTCTCACTACTAGATTGGACTTGTAGTGATCTGCCTGTTCACAGCCTTGCAAGAGCTGGGATTATAGGTATGTGCCATGATGTCCAGCCTCAGTTGCTATCTCAGCCCCGGGGGCAGAGCTGACATAGCAAGCTAGGGGATTGAACCGCTGGCCTCTGCACCCTACGTGCAGGTGCATTAATCTGCTGAGCCCTTAAACTAGATATTGTCTCAATTAAAAAGGCAAAGTTAAAAGATGAAAAAAATATAATACAGCTTCATAAACACTTGACATGACAAAACCATCCTTCCAGTTCTGTTTCAGATACATAACATGAGCAAATCCCAGTGTAATCTTTCCTTTCAAACAGTGTTAACTAAAGTGCTATCCACTGGTTTATAGGAGCAAGTGTACAAAAAAACATGCAAAAGTGTGATTGATGCAGTAACACTATACAAGGGAGTATAACTTTATATTAAAAGTCTACCCTGTGTTTGGAGATTATGTCCTATTTAGGGGGAAATAATACACGATAGCTGAGAGTGCTAATTTTGTTTGCTTCTGCTTTCTTTCTGCAATTTAAGTATCAAAAACCACCGTTAAAAATCATGTCAGTTATTTTTCCCTTGATTATAAATATCAGATGACCTCCTGTCAGTTCTGAGACTTTAGATAAAAATATTTTTGATAAGGAGTTATCATAGCAAGAATCCTCCATTCCTTATAAGATTTTCATCCTGGATCATCCTTTCAATAAATATAAAACCTTGCTATAGCCACAATCTTTCATTCTAAGAATACATGTTGAAATTTTAAGCAGATTCTTCTAGAGGAGCTGAGAGACACAGATAATAAGAAAATGAATACTGAATCAATTTATATATGCAAAATTTATACACACAATATATGCTATGCAGAGAATTAAAATACAATTGCAGTGATAATTGTGCTGATGTTTATATTTGGAAGAACATGAAAATTCTTGATGTTAATAAGAATAGTAAAATTCTTAAATGTTAATATTTAAGCTAAAATCTAATTGGAAGCCAACTTTAACAAAACTCTTAGAAAAGGCAATAGCAGCTGATAAAGAGGTTCAGAGGGATATTGCAGACAGTGTAGCTGCTGTCCTCTGGAGTAAACTGAATAGCAGAGCTGATCCCAGACAATAAAGATTTGATTTTAAAAAAAAATGGACAAGTCTAAGGAAAATAATTGGGTTACAGTCAAAGAAGTAGGAAGGATTTTGCCTGAGTCACCATGTAAGTTGGGGTTTATTTTAATGTAATAAACAACCATTGGAATATACATACATGCATACATAATCTTATTTATATTTACAAAAATTGCTCTGGCTTATCTCTGAAACCACATTACAATGAAATACATGTGAAAAAGATATAATAGAAAGTTTATTCTGTAAGGAATAGTTTGAGAAAAGCAGTGGTCAAGGATGAAGAGTGACACATAGCTTCAGAGAGAATGTTTTGTAATCAAAGTTCACTGGAATTACTGATGGATTGTAGGTCTGGAGTGAAGGAAAATGGTAACTCAGGGTAACTCCTTGTGGACTGCAGTAACTGGATATAGAGGCATCTGTTACTAAGCTGGGAAGTTTGCAAGTGTGAAACAAAAAATATCAAGAGCTGTTTTCAGCAATGTTGAATTTGAAGGTATGTTATATATAGTTATACTACCCTGCACGTCAGGCGAGACTTAGATGGTTACCAGAATATATGCTATTCACAAGGATTTTGTGGTTGTATAATGATGAAGCTCTGTTCAGTAGCATTACTTTACAGAAGTCATTGGAGCAATTTTGTTCTCTGAGAGGATGTTTGCCTAAGAATGAGCCTTTTTGTTATCCCAAATAAGGAAGGTTGGCCAATGTGTAGATACTGCAGATGCTGCTCAGCACCCCACAGAGCACAAGACAGATGCCACTGTGCAGAGCAACTGGACCCAAAGTGCTACTAGGCCTGGGAATGACAAGCTCTTCTCTATAAATCTGCACACAGAAACCAGGAAATACTTGGACAATTCCTTCTTGAAAATCTGTATGTTGTCTATATCATGAATAAAGCTTATTGCAAATACTTATCATTCTTCCTTATTTTTTTGTTGCTGTTGCTCAGTGTCTGGACATTTTCCACTGGAAAAAGTCTTCCTGTGATGGTTTTAAGTGAAAGTATAAAAAAGCCACCAAATGTAGGAGATTGATGATGTCAAATATTTCATTTCCCTTGCAATTATTAAATGGAAATGTGTGATCTCACAAACAACAATGAAATAACCCACAAGACATTTAATTAAGACTTAGGATGCAAATAAGTCTGTATGTGGGGGAAAGTGTAAAAATCTACCTGAAGCAGCAATGCTAACATTTAAATTTCCAGCATGAGAGAGCACAGAGCTAAGTGTTGGTTTTATCACTGTTCAGTCTGTTATTTGATGCTGGGCAGCTCCCAGGCTTTAATCACCAAGTCAGCACTGCACCAAGATTTGAGAGGTTGCTTCTGGATACTCAGCCTGGTGTCCTAGCTCATGCAATCATTACGAAAATTGGCCGGTGCTCTTTCAGAGAATAGTTCCCATTTTAGTTGGCTAAGAAAAAGAACAACAATAATAACAACAAATTTATATAAGGCTGCTGCTACTGTCAGATAGTTGACCTGGAAGCAGAAGACAGAAGGGTGATGGCAAGGATGTTGAGGGAAGGGAGTCCAAAGGCAGGAAAAGATGATAAACATAAGTGCATGATTTAAGGAAATGCCACCATGAATCCCTTTAATTTGCACTATTAGTCTGTTAATAATGATAATAATTTTTAAAATATTGCTTTTTCCAAAAGATGTGTTTTTCCTCACATTTAAGGAATAAGTTAACCTTTACATATTGTGACTACGTGTTAGACACGTAGTGACATGTGACACAATGGCGAGACACGATTCGTGAACATATTTATTTTGGGTGTTGTTTTAATTTTTTCTTGTTTTGAAATAGGAAAAACAGTGAGAATTTATTATACAGTAAAGACTGTGACATCAAAATGGGTCAAAGAGCCCAAAATGGAGTCATGACCCTTCCAGATTCTTAGAACACCCACCAGTTTTCCTTGCACTGTCTGGACCTTCCCAGAGCAAGATCAAGCAGGCCTTCGGTTTGAGGTCTGATGAGCTCTGAGTGGACCTTCCACCAACACTGCATAACCTGGACCACCAAAATCTATAGTTTCTTATAGGATAAAGATTATATTGATAAAATAGCACCAAATTTCTTTCTTTTTTCTTTTTCTTTTATACCAGGAACAGAACTCAGGACCTTGTGCTTACGAGGCAGGAGCTTATGCTACTCAGTCTTCCCTCTAAATATCTTACAATCCCCTAGACAAAAACCCTCATGGGTTCCCTACTCTGAAATAACTCCTGGCTAACCAGAGCTTTGCTTCTTGTTTCTATATCATGCCCTTCCTTCACTTTTTATCTTTAAAGTAAATTTGCTTGCACACTACTTCCTCAGAGCCCCATTTTATTGTTCACCCCTGTGGGAGACAACTGTGGCTTCAAATTGCCACACAATTCTAGGCAAAGGCATGTAAAGTGTGAATAGATTTTTAAAAATTGACCAGCTTATGAAATTAAACCAAGCAACAGAAATCACTTAACAAAGAGTGAGGGGCTGTCAGTTTCTTCACGTTTTCTTACCTCTCTATAAACATAAACAACACATGAGTTATAAATAAAACAGAAGCAATGCTCACATATTCTGGCACATGTGTGTGAAAATGTATTTTATTAATATAGATATATACTGATTTATCCATGACTTTAAAAACTCAGAGAGATCAAGCTTTCTGACCAGCCCTAGTAAAAAAAAACTAATGAACTTAGCTATTTTAATTATTTTTTATTTTTTAATCTCCACTTAATAAAATGCAGATTTTTAAGAACAATCCAGAGCTTATAGAGAAGAATCCTTGTTACGAATAGCATCTTTAGAAGATTGCTTTCTGGGTTTTATGCATACATAAGTCTTGAAACATTTAATTCTTTTATCTGCTGTGCTATTCTAAAACAGTTATATTGCTAATGCAAACAAAAAAATAGTCTAAAGAGAAATAAATAGTCTCTTTAGGCACCCTTCAGCACTTGAAATTCTAAACAGTGTTAGTGCACATTACTTGAGCCTAATAGCTGTTCACAGACCACGCAGGGAAAAGTGGCTAGTCATTTAACTTCTGCGTTTTTTTACATTAAGAGAAGTTCTTATTTTTTATTATGAGAGAGTTTACCATATTTATTACATGTCTAGGTCTTGAGAGTAAAACACCGTGATTCCTCCATTTTCATGAATATTCCCTTTCGCAAACAATTCAGTTCTCAAAAGCACTGGAGGTTATTTATTTATTTATATTTATTTATTTATTAGTTCACAAACTCTACACTGGGTAGCAGATACAACCTGGGCCATTTTCCCTTTATAAACAAAAACACAAACACCTTTCTCAATATCAGAAAGCAAATTAAGATCATGAATCAAAGTAGCCTTGAACTCAGAAGTTCCCAACTATCTTATTGTAAACTTTACCAATTTTCTTTTACTTTTCTTATTTAATGGTTAGTTATAAATTGTTTTCAAAGGTCATTACTTTTCCTAGGCTGCTGAAATGTCTCTTGATTTTATTGCAAAAATAATTAACTTATTTACATTCGTTTCAAATCTCTCCAGCATTTTTGTTAATATTTAAGCATTCAAACCTAATTAAGAATTGGGACATATTTTATTACTTTTTGCACTTATTATGAAGACTTCTTTTAGATATTGCACTCAACATTTTTCAAACTGAAGATGGCAACTGAGAAAATACTCTGATTCATCAGTGAAATGGGATGTAGTCAATTGGTTATAGTAGCTTAGATAATATCCTGTTTTTTAAAAAATAAAAATACTAAATAGCTATAGATTCATAGATTACACTATGGCTTAAACTGAACTAAAGAAATTGCTTCCCTAATATAATTCACATGTTCAAATTTAGTCTGTAAAACACAGTATTTCACAGCAGCTTCCTCTGGCATATTCTCTCACCAGTCTACTTTGATCTAATAGTTGCTTTGGTCACTTAAACCCATTTCTACTGTTCTGATTCATCTTACTTATGCTGACCAAATATGAATTATGTAGCTTGTTAAATCAAGTAATTAATTACATCCTGGTTTTCTCTCTTGTTAATATAGTCTTTCCCAAAATGCAAGACTTAAGTACATATCCTCAACCTAAAGCACATTCTTGTTATTGAAGCACAATGCAACACATACAAAGTAGAGACAAATTATACTGTCTCATGAGCTAGTCATGGTAAGTTTCTTTCTTTCTTTCTTTCTTTCTTTTTTTCTTTCTTTCTTTCTTTGTGGTTGTTACAGGGTCTCACTATGCAGCTCCAATTCCTAGTGGATCCTCTTGCTTTCAGCCTCCCCAGTACTGGATTATAAGCATACACTGCTACACCTGAACTCTGGCTGACTCAGCCAACCCCAGGGGTGGGGTTGGTGCACATGTGTTGCTGGGGATCAAACCACTGACACTGTGCTTGCCTACACTTATCTAAGCAGACACTTCAGCCCATTGAGCTATCTCTCAGGCCCAGTTATGATAAATTTCATCCAAGGCAGGGAGAGGATTGTAGAGGAAACCCTCCATATCTTTGCAGACAGGAAGCAGAGAAAGAAGGGAAGAGTCAAGAAGGGAGCCATGTACCTCAAGATTACACCCAGAGTAACCTACTTCTTCCAGCTAGCCTGTGTAACTCCCAGCATACAGTGAGCCACTGAAGTCTTCCGTGAATGAAGCCCCTGACAGCTACAATGGCCCAGTGATCAAATCACCTTCCAAAAGCACCACATCAGAAATCGTGATTACTTTGGGAGCATCTTCGACATAAATTACAATAGTCACCTTCTTTGCTCCTATTATATCCCATATACAATGTAACTGGAAGAAAAAAGAGAGTATGAGAGTCTATGTTCTTGAAGTGTGCCCTGTCTCATACGATTTGAATTCTTGCTGTATCTGTTCTTGACTGAAAAGTATTTGAAATAGTTGTGACTTCATAGTAAATTGTGTGGTAGTGTGCAGGAAGCCTTGGCTTTAAGTTTTTGAACCAGCAAAAAGAAAAATAAAAAAATCAAGAAGAAATATATATTTCAACTTACTTAGATAATTTAAAGCATCATAAAATTTTCATCTTTTTCCTTTAAAGGACATAAGCTGAAACAGAGATTATCAGGATAAATTCTTAAATGTATTATGTATTTACAAATAAATATTTTCATGAATACAGTGAAGAGGCAATATTATCTTCATATCAAACTGAAGAGCAGAAAAAAAAGAAAGAAAAAAACAGAGCATAGCTGGGCGTGGTGGTGCAAGGCTGTAATCCCAGCACTTGGGAGGCTGAGGCAGGAGGATCAGTGTGAGTTAGAGACTAGTCTGGGCTACAAAAGTGAGCTCAAGGCCAGCCTGAACTGCATAATGAGACAGTGCGACCCTGTCTCAAAAAAAAAGAATACAAAAGAAACAGAGTTTTCTTAATAAGGCTAGCCAGCAGACCCTTGCTAGCTAAGTTATAGATCTTAAATGTCTGCTCTAGTGTTTCCATTTGGCTTTGCTTAACTATCTTCTTGGTTTCCATGGTAACCATGACATACCATGACAGTATGCCATGGTTTTTGGCTCAACAAATCACTGGCTTCATCTTCTTTGTAAATAATTCTGTTTTTCTTTTATGTCTTTTATGTTTACAACATCTTAATAAGGGTGAGGAGGAAGAACTGAAGAAGTTACTTTTTTGTTTGTTTGTTTTGGTGGTATCAGGGAT
Source organism: Myocastor coypus (assembly GCA_004027025.1). Classification (NCBI taxonomy): domain Eukaryota; kingdom Metazoa; phylum Chordata; class Mammalia; order Rodentia; family Myocastoridae; genus Myocastor; species Myocastor coypus. Next base: position 27,918 of record PVJA010005145.1, on the reverse strand, counting down.
CAAACTCAGGACCTTGTTATTGCCAGGCAACTACTTATTCCATTGAGCTATTTCCCCAGCTGGAAGTTACATTTTAATACAGGTAGATTAAAAGCTAAACTACAGCTTCTTTTCTAGGATAAATTAACCCATATGAGAGGGTTATCTTCCCATAAATAGATCCTAAAATAATTCATTCTTGCTTAAGAAGTGTTCTGTTTTTATGGATGCTAAAGAATCAATCCATAACCTAGAGGCCACCCTCCCATGTCTTCAAGAGAACAAACAACTTATTCACGAAATAAATGGAATTTAAATATTGATATGCATATCTGCAAGTTTATCATGTGGCTTACGAATCACCATTTTTTTTTTTTTTTTTGTGGGGCCTGGGTTCATGACTTTATACTTGCCAGGCAGGCACTTGTGCCACAGAGCTATCTCCCTAGCCCCTGAACCACCATTTTCAAGAAACTCATCTATGATAAAGCAACAAACGTCCATTCTCTTCCTTTGTATTGTAGCAACAGACGACAGCAAGGAAAGCTAAGTCCCCACAGAAGAGACCAAGTGCGAAGGAACACAGAAACTTTTATTGCAACCTCACATTGATGCCTGACTTTTTGGTGCTGGTCTGAACTTTGCCTTCAGGGTTATTTTTTTTTAAACTTTTGTATACTTTTTAGGTTTCTATACTACTATCTTACCTCATTACCTCATTTTCAAGAACTTTACAAGAATGTCACACAATTGCTATAAAGCTTACATTTCCTGGACACTCTTGATCACCTGCCTGTCATAGGGCAGTGTAGCTTCATGTTTGCCCTATTTCTCAAGTTTTTTTGGGGCAATTGTTTTCATCCTTGGTTTTCTCTAAGTGAATTTATGGATAACTACATCAGATGGGGAGACAGAGTGACTTGATCTATAGTTTACGTGATCCTAAGTGTCCTTCCCTTAAAGTGGGGTATCTCTTGCCCCATCAATATCATAATGGCTTTGTGATATTTACACTCAATTCTCTCTCTCTGTCTCTGTCTCTCTCTCTCTCTTGCCTATTTGACAAATTCATCTCTGCTTCTTTTAACATGCTTAAGTTTCTCTAACATTCTAGAATACTTTTTCTTTCTTTTTGATTTCAAAGTTCCAGGGGCTGGAGAGATAGCTCTGTGGCACAAGTGCCTGCCTGCAAGTGCAAGGTCATGAGTTCGAACTCTAGTCCCACAAACAACAACAAAAAAGACCTCAAAGATCCCTCTGCTCAAAAAGTACTCCACATTTTCTTTCCTCAACATTATCTCACATTAATTATTCATATATGATAATTTGTCCTCATCACTGAAAGCTCCACTGAAATTCTCCTTGCTCAGTTAATAATTCTTACAAATATAATGTAAAGTCTGTTTTCTTAAGCTTTCCATTTGAACACCATCGTTAGAAAATGTCTTTTTTTTTATAAATAATTTTCTCCATTACTTTTCTCCTTGAGAAATATTAATAACTCTTGTAGTTCCATTAAATTCCAGGAGTCTAGTTTAGGGAGAGTTAGACTGCTTAATAGATATTTCATCTCAATTTGAAAAAAAATTGAAATGTTCAGCAAATGTGAAACTGAACACTTTCTTTTCATGTAAAATCATGTTTTCTTTTGTTTATTTGCTGTTTCTGGGTTAAGCATAATTGCCTTGGTGCTAAAATCTCAATATACTTTTCACCACCGTAAAGTAATACAAATTCCACCTGTACCATCTACTTTCATTGCCAACAATTTAACTCACCAATGCCTTTTTATGCTTTGCTAAAATATTATTAATTTCTAACAAAATTCCCAGTCTGCAATCTTGCATCTCCTTAACCCATATACCCTATAGCCATGCCAGTAATATTTTCAAACAGAATTTTTAAATGTCCATGCCCTTTGTATATTTTCCTTTGTCAATAACAAATCGTTTTTTCTTATCTCTCCCAAATTTGCCTACCTGTGTTAGTTACTTTTCTTTAGTTGTTAAGATTAAATACCAGATGTCCAAAACTAAAGAAGGGAAGGTTTTATTCACCTCATAGTTTGTAGAAATTTCAGTCCATACTCAATTGTGTCCAAGATGGTGTGGCATGGCAGAGGGAGACACTTCAATGTGGCCGAAGACAACCAAAGCCACAGAGAAAAAGGGAGGCGCAGCAGACAGCAAGCCTGCTTCCCTCCCTTCTATTTCATGCAGGCTACCTGCCCCAGGGCCACTGTAGGACTCACATCCATAATCCTAACATCGGACTATAAACCAACCAAAAACTCTGTGTGAGGCTTCAGGGGACCCTTAGAGAAAAGCCACAACCCCCTCATGTACTCTATAGAAAATTATAATGCTTGGCTCAATTTTATTTTCACACTTAGAAGAAGCCTTTGTTATAATGATAGTTAGATGTCCCCAGAAAGCCTCAAGTATTGGGAGGTCCCTGGTATGTATGATGCATATCACAGGATTACTGCACTTAATGAGTATTCAGCATGGTGTGAAGGTAAACATGGTGAAAAGAACTAGAAAACTGTGGGTGTGGCCTGACAGGCTGTAGCTCCCTCCTCCTCCCTTGATGCCTTTCTGCTTCCTACCTCCCTTGTATGAACTATTTTCTCCTCTGCTATTGCCCTTCCTTTGATCCTACGGAACAAATTGACTGTGGACTGAAACCTCTGAACTATCAAGCAAAATAAACATCTCTTCCTTTAACTAGTGGGTCTTGGATTTATTTTATCCAGCCATGAAAAAGTAAGATAAATTAAGGTGGAGCCATTGCTGTGATAGTATCTCTGTGGTACAGAAGACTTTGGATCTAGCTTACAGCAAACATTTGGAAAGTTTTGAGATGTCATATGAAGAACCAGCACTGGAATGCCACAGAGCAAGCTTGATGGGAGGTTGTGGTCAAAGATCAGAAGACCAGAATGCTGATAAAAATTCAACTGTTAAAGAGCAGGCCCAGGAGACTTCAGCTGGGCCCAAGACTTGCTTGGCATTTGGATTCCAGGCCATCTGTGTTGCACTCTGGCAGAACATTTTTATATTCTTTGCTCCTGTTTGGGGACATCAACATTATTGGAAAGCCCCTTTCTAAAAGTGGCTCACTTTTATTACCAGGTTTTTGCTTTCTTGTCTCTCTTTCTGAAGTTGAATTTTAGGTTCTTCTCATGTCAGCCAAGCAATGTAGTGACACAAGCCACAAACGGAGACAAAGTTTATTTGAAAAAGTAAAAGTGAACAGCGAAGGAGAAACTGGCTCCAGAAAGCAAGCTTCAGCATAATAAATGAAAACGAAGCAAAATAAAAGTACACTCTGAAGAATACTGTGTGGGCTGTCAGGAAGAAAGCTACAATAAGTCTATTCCTTTTTACACCGTAAATATCTCGAGAAGACCTGGAATAATGTCTACATACAGGTCCTAAAAGCCAATGAGATTTCATGCCTCACGCTGATGTTAGGTCTAAGTCATGCTATTTAAAATCCGCTCCAGTTCTTATGAGAAGTCTATGTGAAGGGCTGTGGGAGTGGTGCTATACATGTGTCCCAGGACTTTGCAATTACCAGTTCATGCCTACTTCTGCAGCCAGTTTTTCTATGCCCTAATCTCCTGACTGATTAAGGAAGACTGAAATTAAGGGCAGTGGAGTAGTTAATCTGATGGACCAAAAGGAAAGAGCCCAACAGAATGATTTCATCAGTTTTGAGTTTGGTCAGAAAGGAAATTCCTATACAGTTGTCTGCTGCAAAGCTGGAACAGAGAAGAACTTGAATCCTGAATACTTTAGTATCAAAAAGCTAAGCACTTTGGAAAAGGCCAATTAAATGGCCTGAAGACATCTTAAGAATCAGCAAGATACCGCCCTTTGCTGGCTCACAATTGCAAAATTGAAAAGGTTTGCTTTCAGAAGACAGCCCAAAGGCACCATAATCCAGCATGGAAGCAGCTGAGGAGGGAATTGGAAGTGAGCCCCAGATCTCAGCTTACTGTGCCCTCTGAGGATTCAGCAGACATCAGCAAGACGGCACAGGGCTCAGCTACTGTTCCAGCTGGCAACAGACCTTGCTGACTACAGGTACCAGCGGAATATAAAAGTTTGGGGATCAAATTTCAGAAGAAGACCCAAAGGCAAAGCAGTCAGCCCCTGAAAAGTCAGTGGATGAAGCTGTGAGGCTAAATCAGTACAGTGGGGAGCCTAAGATGTTCAAAACACCAAGAGCATGGAACATGTATATCTTCCTGGAGTTTGGTCTTAGTTTGGTTCTATTCCATTCTGTCGCCCTCTGTGTACCTTTTGGAATGGGTACGTTTATGCCATGTCATTTTATGTGTGAAGTTTTTAACTTTCTTTTCATTGTTATGGGCTTCTCAGTTAAGTCTGTCTTAAATCTCAGAGAAGACTTGAACTTGTGTTTTTTAACAATGATGAAATTGCTTAGATTTTCATAACTCTGAAAGTTGGGCTAAATGCACTTTCCATAAAGGCGTGTGCAATGTGTTTGTTGGAAGAGGGAGAGGAAGGCTGCAGCTTGTACCTAGGTATCCCCTCCAAGCCTCATTCCCTCACAGGCGGGGGTTCTGGAGGGGACTGGATCGTGGGTGTGTGGATGAAAGTCAGGAGGGTAGAGGTGGAGAACTGCGCCTGACCCTCAAGGCTACACATCCTTCTTCCTCCTAACTTTATTTACCTTTGTACCTGCCTACCTTGGCCTGAGCTATTCCTCATCTCCCATGACCTCCTGTCATGCCACCTTGCCTTGAACCAAAAGAATATGGCCTGAAACTTCTGCAAACTGTGCCTTAAGTAAACCTCTCTCCCTTTACCTTCTGAGTGTGCATTATTTTGTTCCAGTAATGAGAATGTAACTGAGACATACTTGTCCATCTTTATGAATTCTTTCTATATTAAAAAATCAATTGTCTTTTATTATCAGCAATGTGAAATTTCAGTCATTTCTGAGACCTATTTATTTTCCAGAATGTTTTTTTCTTCACCAAATATTTTAAGTGGAATAACAACCTTAGGTTTAAAACACTACAATTATTTCCTGATGCTACAAAATTCAGATATAGCTCAGATGGTGTTAGACTTAAACTCTGACTTTGGAATCCATTATGCTCTCCTCCCTTGATCACACCGTTTCTGACCACATCATCCCGTACACTTACCCCAAATTTCATTAACATATTTTATTTGAATGTATTTTATTTGTATAACACCCACACATGGATTAATATTAATTTCACTTTAAAGGCAAGAAGATATATTTTACATGGATATGTAGTTTACATATGTGCATGGAACTTAGTAACGCTTCTAACATTTTAATCTATATTATATGTGAGTATATAATGATAAAATGAAAACAGACATTACAAATATATCAATGTAAATGAAAACCAGAATTAAGAAGATTCTACACCTTCAAAAATAATGTAAAATCTATGATAAATTTCAGTGAGTGTTTAGAGGATTTTCTTTAACCTTAACAAAAAGCAAAATTATACAGAATAAAAACATCAAAAAATATTGACATAAGAAGAGTACACTGTCATTTTATGTAGATAAGATATACTATAGTAAGCCAAGAAAAAACTTAACAATGTTGTCCAGAGAAGATTAAATCATAAAAATGTAGAAAATGCCATATATTATCCCTTTTATGGGCAAAGTAATTTTTATCTCAACAAAAATGATTTTTAATATTTATTGTAAGTATTCTAGGACAACAGTCAAGTTTTCTAGGGACACAGAGCCAGTAGAAGATAGTTTGAAATAATGAACTTTATTTTATGACCTGGTTCACAATCACCTGTAATAATAAATGTGCAAATGATAACATAAGTTAAGATATCCCACAGTCTGCCCAGCTGCGTACAGACAGAAGGACTTGTGTTGTATGCCTATTGAACAGTGCTGAAGCCTGAGAGTCCAAGAGCAAGTGACACAGAGTCAAGTGTAAAGGCGTCAGAAACACGGAATCTGGGTTCGTTCAGAGAGAGACAATCTGTGCTCCACATGAGGTAGGCAGTGGCTGCAGTCCCTGCAGTGGCTCTTCTGGCATGGGATTTTTTCTTTCTTTTTCAAGCTTTTATTCTTTAAAACTCCTGTCCATCAGTGAGTTCTGCTCACTCTCCTTTCTTTTTTTAAAGTGTTGTATTACTTTTCTATTTTTCTTAAGAAATAACAATGCAACAGTTTCAAAACACATTACTAGTACATTCCCAATAATCAATATATTGTTGTCTTCGTAGTAGTTATTCAGAGTACAGGGTGCAGATGTGATAATTTTTCTAATAATTATTGATACAAAAATTTCTGCTCATTGGACTAAGAGAAAGTAGTTGTACACATAGTACGATATCCCATAATTGTAGTGGGTTATTGGCAGAACAGGCAATGTCCGAAGCTGTTGACTTCAGCCTTTTACAGCTCAACATGCTAATCTAGCTGTCTTGGGATCTTAACTGGGGAAACAATAACTACTCTGCTTGGATGGGCTGTGCTGACACAGACACTTCGAGAAGTACTCTCTGCCCTTCGCTGGGCCTCACATGGCACAGCAAGGCTGACATCAAATGTACTATCACACATGTCAAAATTCTGATTTGGGAACGCAAAAAGAGGGAATGAAAACAAAAATAAAATAGAAAAACTGATTCAGAATAAAACTTGATATTCTTAATTTATGCTATTTTCATGAGGTAACACCTTAAAAATATATATAATGTAAAAAATGACAAATTCTAAATATAGACACCTTTCTGAAGGGAGATAGTTTCTAAATATTTGGAAAATGCAAATATAGAAAAAACATAAACTTTGAGAAAAATACAAAGCTACTATATATTAAAATGCTTAATAAAAATAATATGATGAAAAATACAAATAATATGCAATACTGAATGTCTTATATTTTTATTTTCTATAAAAGTTATCAACGTTGATATGAAAATCATTTATTTCTTATGGCAAGAATTTGTGAGTAGACATGTGAAAATATCAATATAAATCAGATGACAAACATTTCATTAACTCAAAGTTCATATTGAAACAAGTGACCATTAGTTATCTAATATATAGAAAAATAATTTAAGACATCTTAGTAACTATCTTGTGTACTTTAGGCTTCCAGCCAGTATGCAACTCACTTATACTTTCTGAAATAAAAAATGGCACTGAATATTTAAAACTTTAATTTAGATATATACATTTATGTATATTGATAGAAAATTGTGACATGACTAAACTGATTTCAGCATTACACAAAATATAATTTGTCAAAACATTACCTAGGGCCCTGTAAATACATTCATTTTGAGCTTATGTGCTGATACAGGAAGTAAATTTAATTTTGAAAAGACAAAGTATAAACATATCAATCCATTTATCTCAAAAGGGATTTTAGTTTTCAGCTTCTACTGAAGAGACCTTCTTCATATTCCTTTTATCTTTCTCAGTGTTAAACTAAAATACTGTCTTAACATAAAAAAAATTTAAATAATGTATAATCCATATTACTATTTTAAAAAGCAAATTGCTATATGCTTGAATTGTTCCTCATTAGTAATAACCACTGACTGTATATGAAATATAAAAGTTGTGTTCTATATCTCCTTATTATGCTAGACGTTGGACAAAAATATTAAAATATTTAGAGGTGTGGAGATGCATGCTTCTAACAGTAGAATGCTGAAGGTTGAGGCAAGAAAATTTCCAAAAGTTCAAGGTCTTCGTGGGCTACATGTGAGCTCAAGGAAGTCCTGAAATACATATCAAGTCACTGTTCAAAACAAAGTAAATAAAATATGGAAGAAAATAAAACAGAAGTGGATCATCATTAGAACAATTATAAATACTAATGATTCTTAATAATAAATATTCTTAAATAAGTTTTTAAATAGTGACTGAGTAAGATACTCACATCTTATATTTCAATTTTGAGGAATACTTTCACAATATTTTAGAGGTTAAAAACCCAAGCACACAACATCTACAACTAGCATTCTGATTTTTTTCACTTGTTTGTTACTTTTAATTAGAAATAACAACGAGAAAGTTTCAAAAAAACATTAGTGGACAGCCACAGTAATTAACAAAATGCATATGTTGTCTTCATAGTAGTTGTTCAGAGTAAAGGATGCAGACATGATAACTTTTCTAAATACTATTGGTACAAATATTTCTTCTCATTGAACTAAGAAAAAGTAGTTGTATACATAGAGCAATATTTCTTAACAGTAGTTGGTAATCAGCAGAACTGGCAATGTTTGAAGCTGTTGACTTGAGCCTTTTACAGCTCACTGTACTAATCTAGCTTTACTTTCTATACCTCATGGTTAAACTTTTCTTCTGAATGGTTAAGTCCAAGTTAAAGCAAGATCTATATAATAAAACATGTAATTTTGGTATCTGACAGAGTCAGTCAAATACTCTCAGGATTTACCTTGAAACAGTGGATAGCATTTTGTAGAACTTTTGTCAGTGTTGTCAGCTGTCTGGATAGTCATTGCTTGACCAGTTTGCTCTTTGTGAAACCCCGAGAGAGTGTTTTCTTTCTAGGTGACTCTCCTTAGACACATTATACATTGTCTATTCTTTTCCTCTGTGGCCTCAAAATCTCTTTGAACAGAAAATTTGTGATACCACTGAGATACAGAGTGGTACAGCACAGGTTCCATTAGGTCCTGAGTCTTCACTGACCTTGAAAGCCTAGGGCCAAAATATTGGCTATCCCTGTAGCCCTTCTTTTTTCTAATTTTTGGTATGCAAATTTAAGTAACTAACCCTCCAGAAGAGAAGTTTAGTGTACTTATTATTCTATTATTAATACTTTACTATTATTCTATTACATAAGTACTTGGGCTGATAATCACTGTCTAAGTATTAAATGCCTTAGTATTGACATGGAAATGGTATTTTCCATCAATAATTGATATTCTATTAAATCCTTAAAGAGTGTGATTTAAAAAATAACGTTACACTTTTTTATGCAGAAATTTAGAAATCTAAGCATATACAAAATTGTAGGAGGTCAATTCTGTGACATTTTTCCTTGTCTCTTCCTCTCTTTTATTATCTTTTCTTGTTTTATTTTAAAATGAACATTTACTTCAGAGAGAAGTATAGAAATAATTGAAAATACATTAGAAGCAGCACACATAGAAAAGACCAGAATAACAGGCATTCCAAGAATGGTTTCAGTCTTACAAATTGCTAAGCTGAGTGTCAAAAACCTGTTGTAGATTATTAAGACAATTGTCTAATTCATCCTGCCCATATAAGTGTATGGTTTTGTCCCTGCCATGTCTCCTAAATTTTTTGTTTACTGTCTCTCCATTATTTAATCCTTAAGTTCTTGATTTCCATTCAGCATTGTTATGCCTTTGCATTTTTATTTCTTGTTTTGGGTTCTTGCACTAGGGAGACTATATGGTATTTACAAATGTAGGTCTGGTTTATTTCACTTATGAGCATATGTTTAAGATCCATCCACTTATATATGAAGTCTTCTAGTTTCTTATTATTTATAGCTGAGTAATATTCACTGTGTAAAAACACCACATCTTTTTCAACCATTCTTCAGATGATGGGCATTTTGGTTGTTTTCAAGATTTGGCTATCACAAATTGTGCTGCTATAAACATACGTGCACAAATATCACTATGATATGATGTTTACAGTTCTTCTAGGACAATTCCCAGTAGGGGGATAGCTGGATTGAATGGCGTTTCCAGTCCTATTTTTTTAAGGAGTCTCCATACCAGTTTCCATAATGGTTGTAACAGTCTGCATTCACACTAGCAGTGGATAAGTGCTCCTTTTTCCCCACAGCCTTTCTATTATTCTGGTGGGTATTCTTTCAAATGTGATCTGTTTCTTTTCTCTAGTGGCTTTAATATGTTATTTTGGTGCTGGATTTCTGGGTTCTTGATATTATATGTCTGGTCATGTTTTTATTATTTACTTATTTATTTTCAATATTATGGCTGGCTCAGCCTGCACTCTGAGTGGGATTGGCACAGCATGTGGTGCTGGGGATCAAACTGTGGTCCCTGTGGTTGCCTAAGCTTCCCTGAGCAAGCCCTTTAGACCTCTGAGCCATCTTGACAGCGGGGGTGTTTTTAATTGTGTTGATGTTATTTGGAGTTCTGTATGCTTCAGTGACTTCACTGCCATATTGTTTCCCATATATGGGAAGTTTTCTCCTAATATTTCTGCCCATATTGTTTTTATGTAATTTGTATTAAGTCCTTCTTTCTCATTGATGCCAATAAATCTCACGTTGTTCATCTTTGCACCATCTTATAGATGTTGAATGTTTTTTTCCTACATTCTAGTTGTTTTTAAGAGATCCTTTCTTACCTTTCACTAGCTACAATAGTGTGTTCAAAATCTGAAACTGTCTTCACTTTGATTCAGAGGGCATTGTCAGATTGTCACTGAAGTTTTAAATTCCTATGTCTCTCTTTGAGTCTGCTTCACGCAGTCTATTTCTTTCCTATATTTCTCATTCGAGCAGTCCAAAGTTTTTCTAATCTCCAATTTTTTATCAGTTTCTTCTTTAGAAGCAGTTATTATTTCTTTCATCATGGTAACCCTTTTTTTTTTTTTACTTTGGAAATTATTTATGATCTGATTTTCTCTCTACCATTCTGCAGTTGTCTCTACTTCAGATGCTCTTAAGTCAGAGATTCTTTTTTTATTTATTTTTAAAGAATTTTTTATTTTATTTATTTACTTTTTTCTTGTTTCAGAACCTTTATTTGTTTATTCACTCATTTTTTATGGCTGGCTCAGCCTGCCCCAAGGGCAAGGCTGGTGCAGCATGTGGTGCCAGAGATTGAACCGCGGTCCCTGAAGCCTTCCAAGCTTTCCCAAGCAGGTGCTTTAGAACACTGAGCCATCCTGCTGGGCCCCCAGAGATTCTTTTTTAGCTTTAGGTTTATTTCTAATTTGATTTGCTCTATACCTATTTGCAATCATTTCTTTACTTCAGGTGCTCTTAATTCAGAGACTTCTTTTATATGCTTCAGCGTTTATCTCTGATCTGATTTCCCCTATACTATACCTATCTGCAGATCTTTCTTTACTTCAGTGCTGTTAATTCAGAGTTTTTTTTTCCTTCAGAGATTATATCTAATCTTATTTCCTTTGCACTTTCTGAAATTTTTTCTTTACTTCACATGCAACTAATTCTGAGATTCCAGCTATGTGATTCCCAGTTTCTGCTATGTGAGTATCTCCTGAATTTTTGGTGGTCGACTCAGGGCCTGAGATGGCCTTTTTCTCCTTCTCTTTGTCATTGTGTAGAGCACTATCCTCTGACCTTTGCTGTAGAGCTTATTGCAATAATATTTTTACTATAATTCTTACCCAAAAGCGATTATATGGTTAAGGCACTTATACTTTTTTTTTGTTTACAGAACTACAGTTAGGAACACTGATAGCAGGTAGTGATATTTAGCAGTTGACAAACTTTTTTAACTAATGACTTTATATTTTACACAGTAAGCACAAGCTTCATGTCTGGGAGTTTGTATTTAATTTAGTTCACTTAAGTTCTGACTAATTACAACCCTTTGACATATCTGGGAAGGATGGGTCCAGAGAAGGTGGAAGTCAGTCAGTCAGGTTTGGTTTCTTTTTTTTTTTTTTTTTTACTTTGGAGGTTATTTCTAATCTGATTTCCAATGTGCTTTTCTGAAGTTTTCTTTTTTTTTTTTTTTTTTACATCAGACACTATTAGTTCAGAAATTTCTTGTTTTATTTCAGAGGCTATTTCTGATCTGAGTTCCTCTATACTTGTCTGCATTTGTTTCTTTACTTCAGGTGCTATTAATTCAGAGATTTCAGCTGTGTGGTTCACATTTTCTTCCATGCTAGTGTCTCCTGCATTTGCCCTGAGTGTGCTCAGGTCCTGAGATTGAGATTGTATTTTGCTCTTTCTCTTTGTCATTTTGTATAACACTGTCCTCTGATCTTTGTTGTAGAACTTTGGGGAAGTTATGCTATTAGCACCTATTGAAATTTGGGTTCAGATCTACCAAATTTGATCTTGTCCTGATGTGTCTGGCAGGGTCTGGCTACTGTGCTCAAGTTCTTCCTGCTTCAGCGCGTGGAAGTGAGTCTGCTGTGCTCCTCTGGTAGGATGTTCAGTTCCTGGATTTGCTATGAGGGTTGGACCCCCAGTCTCTCTGAAGGGAATTTTGCTGAAGGATTCTGCAGCAGATTCTGGGTCTGGGTTCTGAGTGGGGAAGAGGTTCAGGTGGCGTGGGAGCACAGGCTGAAAGTTCCTACCTAGCACCTAGGGTTCGAGGGTTGAGTCAGGGAAGGAGTTCCAGTGGTGTGTGCATGGGGCACAGGCCAAGGGTTCCTGCCTGTGTGCCTGCTGGTCTGGAGTCAGGTTTGGGACATAGTATTCTGATTTTTATATGGATTCTATGTACTAATTTCAACTAAGATGAAAAACAGATTTGTTATACTAAAACAGCGGTTCTCAACCTGTGGGTAGCGACCCTGGCAGGGGTCACCTAAAGCCATCGGAAAATGTTATTTATTACATTCTGAATCATAACTGTAGCAAAATTATAGTTTTGAAGTAGCCACCAAAATTATTTTTTGGTTTGGGGTCACTGCAACATGAGGAATTGTATTACGGTGTCACAGCATTAGAAAGGTTGAGAACCACTGTTGAAAGAAATTAATGTACAGATCCATTTTGTAAATGTTATATTCTGGAGGAAACTGGGATTTTAAGGACTCAGTAATAAAAACTCTACAGTATTTCTTTGTTTTTTCATTTTTTTTTTGTTTTTTTGTTTTTTTCTTATTTCAGAACTTTTGTTTGTTTGTTTATTTATTTTTATGGCCGGCTCAGCGTGCCCTGAGGGCAGGGCTGGCACAATATGTGGTGCCAAGGATTGAACGGTGGTCCCTGAAGCCACCCATGCTTTCCCAAGCAGGCGCTTTAGACCACTGAGCCATCCTGCCAGGCCCCTCTAGAGTATTTCTTAAACCATTAAATCCAAAGATTACTTTCATAACTGTGTGACACATGTGAAAATAGGTATTTTGCCTATTGACCACCTGCTTAAATGAAGTGAAACTCCAGATCATGCAGGTAAAGTGGTTCCATAAAACACAGTGTTTGCTGAAGACTTTTCTTTATCCCAGGCAGGCTAATTTTAGCTCAGTATTCATATCAACAATACATATTTTACTAGTTTACTCATATATATATATATATATATATATATATATATATATATATATATATATCAGGCATTTGTGTTTCTACCCATGACTAACTTTGTTCTCTCAGGAATGAGCCCATTGGAGTGTGACATACACAACACCATGTAATTTAAAAATCTAATATATTCCCATATAAAGTGTAGATCCAATACTTCTAGCTCAGAACACACTATTGTTTCCAAATGAAGGAAAGCAAAGTACTCTGGCATTAGCTTGTGAGAGTATGTGCTAGGTAAAAGTAATTTATATTTTCTCAAGGTAATTTCTGACCAGATAGACTGTTGGAATAAAGGTCGAACAGTGAATTTGTGATGAATAAATGCATAGTAAAATCATTCAATCAGATTTTTGTGCTTGCATTTTCTCTTTTGACAGTGTTCTGAGCTAAGTTTTATATCTGTTTGTCTATTCTTTCCTGTACTTATAATTTTTATCTTATTTCTTACAGGTAGTTTACATCTACTTCTTCAAGCCTCTTAACCAAGGTGTGTATTATTAGTGATGTCTTCATTGTTACATCTGAAAACAAGTAAGCTCACTTTTCTGAGCGTCAATTGCATTTTCCTCAAACACAGCTAAAGAAGTGATACTTAAATATTAATTACTACAAAAGAAATTTTAAATTGCTTCTCTGCTATTTACAAGTGAATATTAAATCCTCCCTTTAAAAAAAGTAATATTATAGAAGGAAATGACTGTATCAATCATTTTAAAGAAAAAGATGTTAGATATTAAAATATATCTGTATATAATTTTACATTATATTTGCGATTATTTCTCACCTGTGTGTTCTCCAGTATTAATTAGCTTGTGAATTCCTGGAGAACAGGAGTGGGGATTTCCAAATGTATTTTTAGTGTTTCTCTCAGGAGTTTTTAGGTTGTGCCTTGTCTTAGTTACTCTTTATCATTGCTAAGACAAATACCTGACACCCAAAGTACATGAAGGAAAGGTTTATTTAGCTAACAGTTCCTGGAGGTCTCAGTCCATATTCGGCTGGCCCAAGGCTGAGTGGAGCAGGGCAGAGAGCATCCAGTTCATGGTGGCAGAAATCAACAATAGCGACAGAGGCAACTGAAAAACCAGGGGAGCAAAGAGCAACAGTGTGAGTCTCTGTCTATATTACACTCAGGCTCTCCATCTCAGCCTATCTGCCATAGGCTACACCTATAATCCTAGAAGTACTAAAACACATAATCCCAGGGACCACCAGGCAAGTCTCAAACTCTAGAAGTCCCACCCTATGATTGCATGAAGCTTTGGGGGGACAACTAAATATAAACCATAACATGCCTCTTGACAATTTTATCTCTCTAAAACATTTTTTGTTACTATGAAATGTGGACTAAACACCACATTTATTTAGAAAACTTTAATATATTCTGATAGAATGAATAAGTGAGAAAATCATTTTACCTATCTACTTATTTTGGAGTCATTTATAGATAGAAAGACAAGACTAGGGACACTATGGAGACAAATATCAAGAAGAGATACTTAAATATACTTAAATTGCTCACCATGCACTTTTAGGAACTGTAATATTTAATTTGTATTAATAGGAGATGCAAATTGTATTATAGTAGGTAAGTTAAGTAGACAAAGTCTATTTTCATTTATTTAAGACAAAATAAAGATGAATTACTACGAAATATAAGGATTGTTTATTTGGAAAAATAATCACTACCCACTCACAAATAAGAGCAAAAATCTTGAATTTTTCTAATGTTCAAAGTAAAGTTGATTTTCTAATTGCAGATAATGTAATTGAAAATCAGCATGAAGAACTGCTGAAGAGGTGATTATTATAAGAGAGCAAATGCTCACATTTCTTTTTATCCTCAAATAATGATGTCTTTTTATTAATTTTCATAAAATAATGATGTTTTAATGCATTCTTTGTTGCTCAGACACAAAACCTGACACTGCACATTGCAGACTCAGGTTTCAGGTTGCACTGTAGGTCAGCCGGCTGGTGGGGCAATTGGGAGCAAGACAAAGTCCACAGAGGAGCTGGAGAGGGAGAATGTACCTTGTTCACCACTTCCTTAATAACCTGCCTCTTCTGACTAGACCCCACCTTCTCATAGCTAATCACCTTCTCAGGGCCCCACCATAGGCACTGGAAACTGTTGGACGCATAGAGATACAAATTATATCAGTTTACCAATTTGTTAAAAATCTTTCCTTTCAGTCTGAAAGCTGTTACATTGAAAAAGTCACCAATTTTAGACCAAACTACAAGTTGTCAACCTCACAATATGCAGCAAATCAAACAAAACATATGTTAGGACAGATACAATTGCCTAGTACACAACATGAAGGCAAGCTTATAATTTCTATTTTTAAAAAATGGAGTAAATCCCTTTGGGGAGACAGGATGTCTAAAACAGCTTCATTACACCTGGGAAAGGTACAACTTGTCACCAACATACATCAACTTAGCACCACATGCCATATGGCCACGCCGCGGTTGAGCTGAGTGGGCCGCCCCATCTGGGCGTGGTGGCACACAATTGTAATCCCAGCACTGAGGAGGCAGAAAACAGGAGGATCACCACAAATCCTAGCTACATAGTGAGACCCTGTGCCAAATACAAAACATAAATAAAATGAAAATGTCAGCTAATGAGATAACAAGAATATGAGTATCCTTATACTATGCAAAGTGTGAAATAATTCTTTGATAGTTTCTTCCTTTTATTCTCAGAAGATCCCTTTTTGAACACTCTCAATTATTCACACCCTACTTTAATCAACTTATAGGATTTTTTTTTTTTTTTGTCTTTTTGAGACAGGGTCTCACTATGCAGTTCAGGCTGGCCTTGAGCTCACTTTCATAGCCCAGGCTGGTCTCGAACTCGCACCGGTCCTCCTGCCTCAGTCTCTGGAGTGCTGGGATTACAGGCATGCGCCACCACGCCTGGCTCAACTTATAGTTTAACTTCTGCCTCAGTAACAAATTTGACTTACTCTGTAGAAAGTAAAATTACTTTTTATCAGACACTTAAGTTATTGAGGTTGAGGTATGATATAAAAATCATTTGAACTATGGTCTAAGTCTTCATATTTGCATATGTTACACTTTTCAGGTTATTTTTCAATTTTTCTTATCACTCCTAACAAATACAGTTCTTTGTACTACTCTTCCTGTTTTAGTTGCCTATTAATAACTTCATTCCTTTTGAATTTGCAACTTTCTCCCATAGTATTACATTCAAGCATCAGACTATGGTCTATAACTCTATTATTTACAGATTATGCAAGGACAAATGACCTTTGATACTCCCACCTGTCTGGTATTAAAGCTCCTCATGTTTTTGGACTTCATTTCTAACTCCATGCTACCTGAAATAGAAACTTTCTTTCAGTTGAAATTCAGGACCTTGCCTCTTGGACTAAAGATACCAGCTATCCCTTCTTACACAGAGAGTAATTTATTTGTCTAGCCAGATCTTTCTCAAAGTTATTTACTTGTCCCTAACCTTAGTGTTTGACTTCGTTTTGACTCAGGTTTTGCACAGGAAATTCTCATTCCTACATGCATACTTTGTATCCATTAAAATGTATAAAAGCAATGATGAAATGAATAATTACTATCATATCCAAAGTCTCAGCAAATTATCAATATTTTATAAGATATTTACCTAGTTAAAGACCAGCAAAAAAAGAGAATCAGGCTCTTTTCTTATGATATAAGAAGATATTTCAGTATGGGTGGCCAAAACATCCAGCTGGATCTTTAGATTGGCCACAGTATGAGGATAACCAAAATAAACAAAGGGAAGCAAATCTAGGAAAACATCTTTACTGTGAAACTGTGGTAAGCAAAACAATAAAATCTCAGTATAACCATGAATTTATCTTAGAAACAGTTGAATATGTCGCTACTTGGTAAAAAAAGAATTAGGTTTTCAGGTAGAATTAAGTTAGCTAGACAGATAATCTTAAAATAAACAAAGGAAATGGATTATTTATTTAGGCATAATACACTCACAAATATTCTTTCAATGTGAAAAAGTCAGAAATGGTGTAAGGACAACTTTACATTAGTGAATTTTAAGATTAAAGAACTGAACATTTTCAGGGAAATGGAAACAATCCCCTAAACTGGGAATGTCAAAGCTACTATGTTTTTCAAAAAGATTTCGAAAGGAATGTAGATATACAAAGATCTGTAGTTTGATCCACTGACAGTGACATAAGAATTCTAGCTTCTAGTACTGTATATAACACAAGAAATGTGTCTAAAGAATCAAATTTATATTACAGAAGAAATAAGCTGACAGGAACAATTCAACATTTTTGACAAATGTCTTCAAATAATTCATAAACAGAAAAAAATTAAATTTTACCAATGTATCCTCAAATTTAGGTATAAATCTTTATCTTAATTTAAATAAAGTGAAAGATTTACATTGGATTAAATATTTGAAGTGAAAAAGAATTACCTGTCAATCTTAAGGCACCTTCACCAAATCATTAGCAATTAATGATCATTGTCAACATAGAACTAAATATAGCAGCGGTTCTCAACTTGTGGGTCATGACCCAGGTGGGGGTTGAATGACCAAAACACAGGGGTTGCCTAAAACCATCGGAAAATACGTATTTTATTTTGTTATTTTATTCCGAATCATAACTGTAGCAAAATTACAGTTTTGAAGTAGCCACCAAAATTAGTTTTTGGTTTGGGGTTACCGCAACATGAGGAATTGTATTGCAGGGTCATGCCATTAGGAAGGTTGAGAACCACTGAAATGTAAGGTTTTTAAAACTTATTCCATTTCTTCCAGCTTAAAATCAATCTAACTGAAAACATATGAGACACACACTATATCCTAGGGATTGGTTTGTGCTTATGCTCATGTACTGAAAGATTTTAATCTGACATAACTACTGTTAAATTAGAGGAAGTCAATATTCATGGATAATCCAGTTGTGTTTTGACTTGTACATTTTGCCCTCGCTGCAAACCACTTTATACGAATAGAATGCTTATTTTCCCTGTCATTTCTACAGTTGTTTTTAACTTGTAGATCAACCTTTTGTTACAGTTCTAAAATACATTCTTTTTTAACTTGAGCAAATCAAACTGGAGAAAATAAATGCAAAATTTTTCTGTAGAGTTCTGGATTCTGCACATCTCCATTGATGTTCTGATTGAAAGCATGCCTATATAGCTACCGTCTAGTGATGTGTCTCTGAAATTTCACTTTAAAAGTTTTATGAACTGAGTCTTTATTGGGAAATACTAGACATCAAGGAAAAAATCATAAAACAGAGCTATAAAAATGAAACACAAAGCTATTTGAAAAGAGAGAAGAATATTGATACATTCTAAGTCAAACTAAACAAAATAGAAAAATAATCTAAGTAGATATAATTGAGATCAATAAAGAGAAATTATAAAGGAAACTAATAAAACCCAGATGATATATATGGATGAGTTTGAAAACCTTCATTTTAGCAAATCATTTAAAAAATTGATTTATCATACAATCCCTATCAATGACAGCTTACCACAATTGAACCAAAATAATAAAGCAAAATTATAAGTAAATAAATAGTAGTAACTAAGATTAAGGTGGTAATAAAACACATCCCAACAAAGAGAAGCTCAGGACCAGATGGATTCACTACTAAAATTTCTACCTGGGATGTAGAACAGAAGAAAAAGGTATAAAACTATAAAATAATATATGTGATGAAAATAGATACAAAATTTCTAATAAAATGCTTGCAAACTAAATTGAACAAGCTATCCATATATTCAGAAAATATTAAGTTGGATTTGTTTCAGAAATGAAGAGTCAGTCAACACATGTAAACATAGCACCACAGAAGTAGAATGAAAAAATTCATGCAATCATCTCAGTTGACACTGCTGTCTTGACTAGAAGTTGATACAACTTTATTCTAAACAAAACAAAACAAACAAACAAAAAAAAAAAACAGGAGAATCACTATGACTCTGATCTGATCTGTATAGTGAGGCCCTGTAGACCCTGTGCTAAGGACATAAAAATAGAATAAGGTTGGATCAAAATTAGATGAAGGTAGCTGTAGAGTGATATCCACTAAAAAGCCAGATTCTGAAAAATGTTGGAATTCACTGGTTCTAGCACAGTACAACTTCTAGTCAAGACAGCACAATTAAAGGCACTCATGAAAGAGGTATTCTAGAAGGACTACAAAAAGTGGTAATACAAATTGGAGATGTGCGTTTGCAACAGGAATGATATGTTGAGAGGATTAATGACGGTATGATTTTTACAGTAATGATTTGTTTAAATTTACTCATTTAGTATATATTTTTATTATACACTATAGACAAAATATTATATTGATTTTTATCATAAAAGCATATTTAGTTTTCAATTTAATTTTGGTGGCTACTTCAAAACTGTAATTTTGCTATAGTTGTGATTCGAAATGTAATAAATAACATTTTCCAATGGCTTTAGGTGACCCCTGCCGGAGTCACGACCCACAGGTTGAGAACCATTGCCTTACATAGATTGGACTCCTAGTGATTCTCTTGTTTTCAGCTTCCCAAGTGCTGGGATTACTGGCACCTGCCACCATGCCCAATTTCAATGGCAGTGTCGTGTGCTCCCAGGGCAGGTGCAGCACAGCAGGTGGAGGATCGAACCCCTGCCACTGTGTTTGGCCTAAGCAGGTGCTTTAGTTCATTGAGCTATTTGACTGGCCCAAGAACCAGCAAGTTTAATATTATAATTTTCCATTATATATAAAAACTTTGAAAAATAAAAACAATTTTACCAAAACAAAAGTGCATCTTTATTAGACAAGAGTAGCATAATAAAAGACAAGATTAGAAGGATGATTAGTAGAGGGAATGAATATGATCAAAATAGTTTCGCTTGCATACATTAAAAAGTTAAAGGAAAATAAACTGTAAATAATTAAATGTCAAGCATACATTCCGAAGCTAAAAGTAAATTCACCAAAATTAAACACACACGTCATAACTGAAAGGTAGAATATATATGTGAAAAGGAAAGAAACTGTTCAAAAGGATAGAACAAATGTGGAGCGAAAAGAGAAAAGAAAAAAGGAAGGTAAGACAATATATACAGAATACACACACACACACAATATAGGTGAAGCAATTGTAGTACTAATGGCTACTGATTTATTTAAAGGAACAGTAATTATTTTTGACCAATTTTACATACTTAGATCTGCTAATTTGATTATCTACTTTGAACCTGATTTAAAATGGACAATAGAGCTCAATAGACATTTCTCAAAGGAGATAAACAAACGACCAACAAGTATGAAGTTATTCAGCCTCACTAATCAACAAGATAAATGTAAATCAAAATCACAATGAGATAACGTCACCACATCATGAGAACAGCATTATTCAAAAACACAAGAGAAAATTAGAACCCTTTGGAGTGAAAGGAGACCCTTGCATACCCTCAGGGAGGCTGTCACTATGCACAGTCATTATGGAAACCAGTATAAAGTCTGCTCAAGAAAGCAGAAGCAGACTTCGGCATGACCCATTTCCATGATTCCTTTGTCTATACCTAAGAGAAATTAAATCATCCACTGGGGAGACGTTGGCGCTTCATACTTACTGTTGCCTTCTCCATGATAGCCAAGATGTGAAAACAGTGTATCTATACATCAGTAAATGGATAAAGAAACTATGGTACATATGTGCAATATGAAATTAAATGTTACAATAGATTATTAAATTTGTTTTTTTGTGACAAATAGATAGAAGTGGGAACCATAAGGTATAAAATAAGCCAGGTGGAGAAAGATAAGTACGACAGGCCACAGCTTGCTCATCCACTGAATGCAAAAGAAGTTAAATAAGAGAAGCTGGAAGTAGAGTCCTAGCGACAAGAGGCCTGGGACAGCAGTGGGGATTATGAGGAAAGGTTGATTAATATGCATTAAGTTGTCATTTGATATGAATGAGAAACTGGGATTTTATGCATCAGATTATGGCTATAGAAAACAACTATTTAATGCACATTTCACAAAGCTAGAAAGAAATTTTGAAAGTTTTCATGAGAAAAAGTGAATAGATAAATATGCTAACTCAACTTAAAAATTAAACACCGTATATAGCTCTATAAAATTACACACTACCCTAATAACATGTCCAGTTTTTAAAATTGATGTATCAGGTAAAACTTCAAAACTTAAAATCCCTTTTGAGAAAAATGTTTAAGCAAAGACTATTTTCTAAGCATTTGCAGTTTCTAGTAATTATTTTTGAAATTCATTATTTTTTTGTACAAGAAAAACATCTTAGAAAGATTCTGTCACTACATTTTTATCTCACCTGCAGCACCTTCTGTGTCATGTGGAACGATCGTTTCATCAGGCTCAGGGGCACTGATGCCTAGGGGCACTCTACATTTGGCAGGTGGAGACAGAGCATGCTCAATGCCAGAAGTCTGAGACCACCCAGAACAAACTGGTACGGCTGCACCTGAAGAGAAGCGCACCTACCTTAGCCTCTTCCGGCGTTTAGAATTGAAAGGTAGGGCCCGGCAGGATGGCTCAGTGGTCTAAAGCGCCTGCTTAGGAAAGCTTGAGTGGCTTCAGGGACCGCGGTTGATCCCCAGTACCAAAACAAACAAAAGTTCTGAAACAAGAAAAAAAAAAAATAAAATAAAATAAAAAATAATAAATAAATAAATAAATAAATACATAAATAAATAAATAAAATCTAAAAAAAAAAAAAAAGAAAGAATTAAAAGGTAACACTTGGATGCATTGGTACGCCTGTGGAGCAACTTTTTAAACATGTTATTTGAATGCCAGAGGCAGAAGTAAACTAATTCATTCCACATGATGGGTTTTACAGGCTGTATGAATAAAATTTTAGCTAAGCATTTGTTGTATTTTCAGGAACCTCAAAAGAATCAACCGGCCTAAGTGATTTGTCTCATGTATTTCACAGGGCCTAAAGTGTCATTTCTTGTATTTAAAAAAAGGGGTGGGGGACTCAGTGCCTTGCCTTAGAGGACAAGATCCTTAGTATGCCTTTCCTAATAGCCACATTTAAACAACAGAACAGAAGTTATACCACAATAACCAAACACTTTTTTTTTTTAGTTCATAAGGGAGCAGGAGATAAATCAAAATGAATTTTTAAAAATCTTTTATGCATTTATGTATTTAGTACAGGGTCTTGCTGTGCAGCTTGGACTCACCCTCATCCTCTGGTCTCAGGCTACAGATGCTTAGCCTGATAAGCCACCTCCCAAACTCCCAAAAATAGTCTTGACCAAGGCTATGAATTTCTAATGAGTTAAGATTTTATAAACAAAGACTCAAGTTGTGCCAACAAAATTTTGAAGGTTCATTATACTTACAGAAAATCACACTGATTCTAGTTCACATCGTCACTGTACTCGCTGAGTACTTAGTGTTATTTTGTACTTTTCAGAGGCTATTTAACCCTGCAGAAGAAACAGGAAAGGGAGGAACACAAATTTTATGAGAACATAGTTTCAAGGAGTTTGAAATTATTTTGAAAGTTAGTTAACAAACTACATATTATGGGAGCTTATTTTAATTTTTGTAATGCTTACATAGTTAGGTAACAATATCTAACTGTAATGTCATTAGTTCCATATAAAATGAAAGAACTTCAGTCTGCACAGCCTGAGTCTCCTGTGGTGTGACCACATTTGAACTTAATGACTAATGATAGTGGGGCCACCTAAGGTGCCACCGAGGGTCTTGATATAAGAAAATTTGCTGGTCAAGAAAAAATCAACAGTAGATGATATTGTAATAGGATCAATACATCCCTACTCAGTCTGGAAGCATTTGAATTTTTTGCTTTATAAATTATTCCTTCATTACTTTGCACTTTTGTCTTGTTTTATAACAGTCTCAGTCATATATTGTTTTATCATAGCCCTGTTCTTGTTGCATGATGTTACTATTCATTCATCGTTGCTCTCTTTCACAAATGTTGGAATATGTCATGTACGTATGCACAAAGTTCTTAAAATTCATATTACATGCCTTTCTCAAATCATGCTTTTTGCAATAAATCTTTTCAAATGCACACTGATAAAATGAACCTCCTTTTCCATAATGATTTTTCATAAGGCTCTTGCTTTATAAAGTTACTCTCTTTATTTAGATGTGCTCATGTTTTACACAATTCTGGAGTTTCCACTATGAGAAGATGAAAATTTCAACTAATAATGTAACTTTGTAACACTTAACTAGATTCAATCAGAATGTTTCCGGGTATGGAAGGCTCCCCTGGGGAGTTTACCAAGCTCATAAAAGTAGACTTGGAGGGGCAGACAGTGTGCTGCCCTTTCCTCTGGAGAAGCCTGGCACTCTGGCTTTCCTGGTGTGAACTCAGCTTTGCTCATTCCTGGAAGGGCTTGGGTCCTTGCTGTTGCTGAGGCTGGCTGCAGTTCTCTTTGGGCGAGCACTGCTCCTTGCTGCGAGTGCTGCTTCCTGGCTCTAGTTCAGATCCCTCAGCTGTTAGCGCAGAACCTTTGTCCTGCTGCCACAGACTTTCCAGCTTCCAACATTGACCTTTGGGCCTTTGATGCATGGATCCTTGATACAAACTTGGATGAGACATTGTCGTGGACTCTTGACCTCCTTCCTGTCAGACTCACAGAGGACATCACCAGGGAATCCAGGCCCTCAGCTGGATTCTAGGGATCTCCAGTGTGAGGTCAGATTTCTTGCTTTCTTCTGCATTGGACTTTTTAGGCAAATATTATAAAATGTTCTATAATGTCTTTTATATTAAGCCTACTCCTTTGCAAATCCTGAATTTCAAACTGGGCTAGATCTTCATACAGTTAGCTTTTATACGTGGTGAGACAGGATATATGATGGTAAAAGTTTTAAAAATTATTTTGCTGTTAAGTGATTATAATTATTTTTGTTATATCAGACAAGGTTAGTCAAATCCCTCAGGATTTACCTTGAAACCATGTACAGCTTTTCATAGAACCTTTGTCAGTGACAGCAGTCTGGGTAAGTCACAGCCATTGCTTGACCATTTTGCTCTCTGAGAGCCTGTGAGAAAGTTTTCTCTCTAGGTGACTCTGCTTAAGCACACTATACATTGTTGATCCCTTTCCTTTGTGGCCCAATAATCTCCTTCAACAGAAAATTTGGGACACCACTGAGTTATAGGATGTTACCGTACAGATTCTCTTATGTCCAGAGTCCTCACTGATCTTGAAAGGCTAGGGCCAAAACATTGGCTATTCTTGTAGCCCTTTTTCTCTCTAATTGTTTGATCTGCAAACTTAAGTTCTTAATCCTCCAGAAGAGAAGCTTGGTGATACTATTACTCTACAACATAAGTACTTGAGATTAACATCTCTGTCTTTCTGAATGTCAAATGCTTTAGAGTTAACCTGGAATCAGTATTTTCCATCAATCATTGATATTCTAATAAATCCCTATAGACTGTGACATAAAAAAGTTACACATTTTTACACCAAAATTTAGAAATCTAAGCATATACAAAATTGTAGCATGACAATCCTATGGCACTTTTCCTTGTTTTTTATTCTCTTTTATTATTTTTTTTCTTTCTTTTCTTTTAAAATGAACATTTACTACGAAGACAATAATATGCCATGTATTAATTATTGTTATGATCCTACTAACCTGGTTTGAAACTGTTTCATTGCTATTTTATCTTTTTTCTCATTAAAATGAATAAATATTGCCGGGCGTGGTGGCTCACGCCTGTAATCCCAGCACTCGGGAGGCTGAGGCAGGAGGATCCGTGCGAGTTCGAGGCCAGCCTGGGCTACAACACTGAGCTCAAGGCCAGCCTGAACTGCATAGTGAAACCCTGTCTCAAAAAGGCAAATAAATAAATAAATAAATAAATAAATAAATAAATAAATAAAATGAATAAATAAATAAATACAAATGTTTTAAAAAATGAAAGAGAACATAGATTTGCTGCTGGAAAGATAATATCAGTGATTCTTATGCTTAGGTTTTGGGTGATCCTGGAACCTGTAATACTGGTGAGATGGAAAAGTTAAGTTATATTTTTGCTGGAGAAAACACATAAATTAGAGGTGGGCAGGGAAAATTATTTTAACTGAATATGTTTTCCTTCCTATGTACTATGTTGACATTTCAGACTCAATATACTACTGTTAAGAGATAGTGTTTTTAGAACACGATTGAGTTACAACAGCTTAATAGTTCTGCACTGGATTATTCTCAGTAGAAATGGCCTTTGAGAACCATCTTGGCCCTTACGTGCTTTCATCTCTTCTGCTTGTGTGAAGATGTAGTTTCTTTCTTTTTTCTTTCATTATAAGGGTTCAACAATATGCACCCTCTTGGGATGAGAAAACACTCTCCAGACTCACATATAGTCATGCATAGATATTACACTTCTTTCTTCCAGAACAGTGATAAAATACTATTTCCTCTTAATAAATTAAACATTTTTGTAGCAAGGACAAACTTAAGAAAGAGAAACTTTCTGAATTTGTCTCTCCTGAACAAATATGTTCATATCTACATACCAGATAAAGTACATTCAGCTTATATGAATCCCTGCTATTTAGAAGGCAGACAGCAATAAGTCAAGTAATCTCTGGAAACAATAAACCCTAAGTATTAATTAGTAAATTTATCAAATTCATGCTTTTGTGAAGAGGTGTGTGGAGGAATAGGAAGGAGTTGGAATGAAATGAGAGCTAGAAGGCAGTCTTGTTTATGAGTGAAAATACTGAAAAAGAACCCAGTCATCTACAATTATGGCTACAGTAAAAGGATTTAAAAGTCTTTGTGCAATTTGACTAGAAAAAGAAATGGCCTGAGGGCTTCTGTGCTCAACCAGAAACAGAACTTTCATATTCTACAATATAGAAAAATAAGGGATCACTAACCCTCTCCCTGCCATCCCTACATGCCAACTTCTTACAAAACCATAATTAATACAGAGAATTCAGCTGAACTAGACTTTTTTTTTTTTTATAAAAGATGATAAAACCTATATATGTTTTTCAGAAAGTGCAGAGATTTCTTTAATTTTCTATACAGTAATATTATATAAAATAGAAATGGAGAATTAAAATATTTAAGCTGATTGAAATATTTCTCTTAAATATATCTTTATATTGTAGAAGAGAACATAAAGAAATTAATTAAACTGTACTTAAAAAGAGACATTTAGACATTCAGGTACATGGAATAATACTTTGAATTAGATGAGCTATTTTTTCATCAACTGGGGATTGAAATCAGGCTTTCAAAACTGAGCAGTAACTCTCATGTTCTAAAGTTTTCATTTTGAAATGGAGTTCTGGTAATTATCAGGTGGCCCAGATGGCTTAGAACTTGCAGTTCTTGTGTCCCAACTACCCGAGTGTTAGGATTGTAGGCAGGTAATAAATTTAAAAGCTAACAGAATGAAAAAAGAAATAGAAAAGAATAATTGAACTAAGAATGTAAGAGATAAAACCCAGCATAAAATATAAAATATAATATAATCAGTGGTACTAGATTAAAATAAAAAACTCATAGTGGCCATTAAAAAATTAAAACAAAACAAAACAACAACAAAAAAAAACCTAAATAACATAAATGATAAAGTTAGGCCAGCTAGATAGAGCAATGGATTAAAGCAGCTGATTATACAGACACAAGGACCAGGGTTTGATCCCCAGTGTGCTGTGCTGGTCTTGATCCTGACGCACACTGAGACAGATTTGAGACTGGGTGTGGTGGCACATGACTATAACCTCAGCATTTGGAAAGTTGAAAACAGGAGGATCACTATGAATGTGATCTGTGTAGTAAGACTCTGCAGACCCTGTACTAAATAAATAAAAATTTATAAATATATAAATAAATAAGCGAGAAAGTTGAAGAAATAAGATGTACAAAAGAAGAGAGGATAGAATGAAAGATGAAAAACCAAACCAAATGACGAATGGAAATAATCTTAAAATGAAAATAAAAAATAGTAAGGTAAGAAGATACACTAGTTTAACGGAAAACAAGACCTAGCATGGCTAATTCGCAATTAAATAAAACTATTAACATTTAATATAAAATATGAACAAAAACAGCATTTTGTAAAACAAGACAAATGGAGGTGTTATGGTTTGTATATAGGTGTCCCTCTAAAGTTTCATGTAGTCTTGGGGCTGCTTCTGTAACTGATTATTGTGGAAATGAGTGCTGTCTCCCCTGGAGCAGGTGATTTGCATTTCAGTGTAAGGTAGAAGGAGAAGTTAGCTGCTTGAGCTGCTGCTGGCTCTCTCCCAGTGCTCTTGCTCTCTGCCCACCTCCAGGAAAGTTGCCCTCAGCCATGTGCCAGTCTGCTTTGGAGCCAGCTAAATATGAACTGAAACCTCCAGTAACTGTGAGCAAAATAAACATTTCCTTCCCTCATTTTGAGTGTCAGGTGTTTGTCCCAGCAACTAGAGAAGAATAACTAAGGCAAGGGCAAAACTATTTATTTATTTAGTATTTAGTGCAGATTCTACAGGCCCTCACTACACAGATTGGACTGATAGTGATTCTCCTCTTTTTAGCCTCTCAAGAGCTCGTATTATAGGTGCACATCACCTCACCCAGTCTCAGTTACCATTTCAGCGTGCCCTAGAGGTAAGGCACATGCAGCACGCTGGCGAAA